>VDFB02243086.1:0-15978 GCA_007258455.2 Sequoia sempervirens | reverse complement strand
CTCTCCCCTCTAATGGAACTTTATATTTTTTCTCCTTATGCTCCATTCTTACCCTGCCTGGTGTTACTGGTCTTTCATGGTGTTGGAATTTTCCTTGGGTTGGTGGTTTTAGCTTTATTTTCATATAAAACCCTTGTGTTTATTTTACGCCTTGGTTGGGATCTATTTCAATGTTACTTTTTGAGGGGTTTTAAAATGACTTATGTCCTATCGTTCTGTCTAGGTTGAGTCCCTTTGTTTTAATATTTTATTTCCTCTACAGGGTTTTATTTTCCTAAGTCTTGGTTGGCCCCGTGTTTCATCATTTAAAAACAACTTATGTCGTTGTTTACCATCTTCCTAGTGATGTCCCCTTTTCCTTTTAATGAATGTTTTGTTTTTCAAAAGGATGAAGTTCACTCGACCGTTGATCAACTATCGTTTGATCTCAGTCGCTCCCCGCCATCCCACGATGACCCCACCACACCGCTTTGGTTGATCGCGACATCACGGGCAAGCGCCACATGTCCTATCTGGTGAGGCCGAAGGTGATAAGTTTGGTTGACCATCGATCAATTGTCATCAGATCTTAATGGTTGCCTGCTATCGCGTGATCAAAAGTTGCAAGGTTTTTACTGATCGCGATATCATGGGTGGGCGGCACGTATCTCATTTGATGAAGCCGAAGGAATGAAGGAAATACTGTGGTAAATTAATCCAGCCTTAATACATTAAAAGTTTGGTTACTAAAGTGTTCTTGAGGTGCACATGTTTTAAATCAGCGGATATGTTATAATCTTGATGAAAAAGTTGCTCGACGGTTAATAATAAGGCTGGCGACTGTGTTGAAGGAACAAGATCGTAAATGCTCAAGATATATGGTTGCCCACCATCGCACAATCCAAAGTTGCAGGATCTTTACTAATTGCAATATCACGGGCGACCGCCACATGGACTTCCTTGGCAACGTATGGTATGGTGCGCCCCTTATTGCCATGTTGGTGATTGTGTCAGCTTGTTTTGAAGACAGTCGTTCGATGATTTGATCTAACTAAAGGATCGATGGCTAAAATTTAAATCTGCATCAAATATGGTAGGAGTTGTTCATGTAGTGCACAAGTGAGCTTTAATGGTGGATGATACATTTGCTGGCATGATTTGATCGAGATAAAATCAATTCTCTTGTTTTATTTATATCACAAAGCATTCAAATATTTTGCAGAGCAGTTTTAGAGCCGAAAGAGAAGTTGTGAATCTCTGTAGCTAGAATTTGTGACTTCTGCAAACAAAGTTGTGAGTTAATTTTTGTGCTTCTCGGTCATTTTGCACTTGAATTTGGGAAAATATTTGTTGTGCTTGTCATTGAGCTTGTTGATAAATGTGTTAGGGCTATAGTTTAATTATAGTTGTGAGAAATTGTAGTGTTTTGTTCTATAATTTCCTATCTCTGGTTAGTCCTAGCTATTCGAAGTGTGAAATTGTAAAAAGACCCTAGTTTGTCCAAGATGGCACCGCCAAAGCAACATTCTGGCCAAGTTGACTATTTAAGAAGAAACCTGTACGATGATTTCATGGATCAATTACCTTGGTCAACAAATGATAGGAAGAAGGGATTGGTTCTAATGCGAGGGAAAATCCTGGGGGAAGGGTTAGTATATACCTCTAAATATTTATCGATGCTAGGTTCCTTCCTCACAGCTCTTGGAAATGTTCAGATTATGGTATGGACAGAGGAATTTTCTCCTTTACCCCTTCGCTAAACGGCCGATGTATGATCCCAAACGGTTCCCCTCTATACATAGACTTACTTAGGAAAAAGGTTGCAAGATATGACTCCTATCACATGGGTGAATTAGGGATAATGATGGAAAGGTCTCTATTGAGCTGCTAATAGAGAAGAGAGGTCCAAAGAGGATTTTGACTTGAGGAACTGAAAGTGGAAGATCTCTGGCCTCATCAATCTTGAGGAAATGAAGCAGGAATATGCAAAGCTGAAGTCTCTTTTAGGAGCTAAGTTGCTTCCACCCCCATCCCCGCTAGCGTGAGGTTCACGATTTCCATATCAGCCCCAAAGAACTGTGAACCTTCAGATAAACTATTTTTCAAATCATTTCTTGGCCACTTTTTATTCATTATGCCAGATTTTGGGTTTCAATATTGGTACGGTAATGCCCATTGCTTACATGTTCATGGGGGTGCAAATAAAACACTGTGGAATTTCTAATATATGACTTTGTTTTCTCGGGCCGAGAGGATAAGCATGAAGGTTGCTGCTGCAGTGAAAATGTGATAATTTCCGTACCTTAATTCTTCCTCGGCTCTATGTTGATGCATATGTTCTGTTCAAGAATGCTGGAATTTTTCTCTAAAGATGGAATTGGGCGGCAATCGATTGGATGGAGAAAGTATCGCAGCATAATTATAGGTTGCGATTTATCTTGCACAAGGAAAGCACTCGCTTGTGTGCAATTTGATAATTGTTTTGCTTCTAGATTGAGGGCTAGACTGATGGTGAATGTACTCAGGATCCCTAAGGAATTGCATGATTTCCTCAGGCCAAAAGGGAGGAAGCCAAAATTAAAAGTTTTCCATAACTGGGGTGACATTATCCCATAGCCAGTCAACACTATTTTCAGAGTATACGGTTTTCAAGGAACCCCCCATATACTGTCATACAATATGCCACCAAGAGTGGGCTTTGCAGAAGTTATGTGGCAAATAGGTTGTATCCATGAGGACAACCTCACAAGGAGGGGTAAGGGAACATTTTTCCCTGATTATATAGTGGTGTCTGATTTTTCCTTTTCAAAAGGAGGTTAGGTGCATTTTGAGAAATTCTTTGATGATTACCATTTGAGGTGTGGTCCAAAGCGGAAGCATGATCCTGAGGGTTTCTTTTCCTTTTCAGACAAAGAATAAAGGCTGGAAAATTTGTGCATGAGTTCAACTTTCCTGAGGATTTGATCATAAATGAATTTGATCTAAATAAGTAGGAGTTGAACAAGGAGACATGGATAGCTTATGATAAGCTATTAGATATTGTGCATAAGATGGATCCGAAGTATAATCCATTGTTGGAGTTCAATCCATATCATAAGAAGATTGACTTTCTAATGCAGAACTTCAAGGAAATTATGGGAACATTGAGGACCAAAAAGATAAATTTAGAACCGAACCGTGCATGTGAAACAAGGTGTCAAGCCAATTGGAAACAAGGCCAGCATACTCATCCTATAGAAAGGTGGCTCATTTACGTGATGGTGCTGGATGATAGCAAAGCAGATGAAGAGGAAGTGAATAGAAAAGGAAAACAAATAATGAAGTTTCTTTCACAACCAAGTCCAAAATTCAAAGTGCCTGGGGCAATTAAAATCATTGATTTAGAATCATCACTAGAATACAGTCCCTCATCACCACCATCCGATCCAAGCCCTAAAAGACAAAGAATTGATCAAACCATGGGTGGTGAGGATCCTCGATGGATGAAATTATTGTTACCGACCGTAGACATGCAGTTGGTGCATGCCTCCTGCCCGAATTGTCTTCTATTTGATTTTAGATATGAAAGGAAAAAGTGTATAAGATGCAAGAAAACGGAAGCCACGTAGGAGCTCTAGACGATGGAATTATACCTAAAACTTGCTATCTCCGGGTAAATTGGTATGGAGGATGAAATCTGAATACCAAGAGAAACGTAAGGCGAAGAGAAGAGAACTAAGGCCTGACAAGTCAAACTAGGATAATGATGAGGAGGTAAAAGTTGAATTAATGGAGGAATTTAAGAACATCACTCTGAAGAGGGAAGAAGACTGGTGAGTCAAGCTGGTGTGTTGATTCTGACTAAATGGGACATTGCAAATGCTATAGCATTTAATGCTATTTTAAATTCCAAGCATCCTTTGCAAGACTTTGAAGAAGAAGTCAAGGCAGCATTGCAAGATTCTACCTTCAATGAGGAATATGAAACTTTGGAAATTTGGGCATTGGCCCCTCAAGGAAGAAAGCCAAATGTTATGGATATTAATCCAAATTTCAGAGGAGGATTAATAATAAAGAGAGCTTCAGAGACCTCAACCATTGAGGCCACTAATTTGACTATGAATGTGGCCAAATTGGCCCAAAAGACTGTTGAAAGGGAGGAAGATGAAAAGAAGATCCTAATGGAGAATTATAACCTTTTGATTGAGGAATACAGAAAGATGCAACAGAGGAATGTTGAGTTGTAGACTGAGGTGGAAAGGTTTAGGTATAAATAGATTGGGGAGACATCAAGTGCTCTAGGGACCAGTACATTACCTTCCACGGCAGGGTCAGTGCCTCTTGCTTCTCCAATTGTTTCCACACCAAGGTCTCCCAGTCAAAATATTTCTCTCACCCCTCCTTTAGAACAAATTGATGAAGAAACAAAGTGCTCTGTTGATCCTACAAAGAAGCAACTCTTGCAAAGAATTGATGAATTGTAGACATCATTAAAGGTAAGTGAGGAGGTATCTCTTTCAAAGCAAAAGGAGATTGTTACTACTGTCTTGAGGCATTTAAATGAAAAAGTTGATAGTAAATTGCTATCTATACATTCTTTATATTATTTGTTGTTAGATGCAATAAATAATATTGATAGGGATCATGAAGTAGTGATACCATTGATTGAAAATTGGATCCCTAGGGCCAGTGATTTGGATGTCATGTATAAGGCTTCAAGGTTTGATACAAATAATAGGCCCCAATCATTAAAGCCTACTCAAGTGTTGGTTAAATCATTGCAAGGTTTTCAGACCCTACTAGATGATTTGAGTAGGAATATCAGGGAATTGGTGAAGAATTTTAATAATTGGGGTAACACATTGTTACCGTGACATAATCGAGAGTTGTGTGAAATTAGGTCATCCCATAAGTGTGGATCAAGCAAGTAGTCATCAATGATCAAATTAAACACCAGATGAATTAGATTATGAATTTTAGAGATGCATGGATAAAAACCTCGACATTACCTCTCATTTTGGAAGCTTTAAAAGAGAGCAAACCAAGTAATGATAAAACATACTTAGAATGCTGGGCGGTGAATGTGAGGTGGATTTAATTTTGACCGGTCAATCACACAGAATACTGCCCAGAACTAAATATTTGACTGAGGAATATAAAGGAATGACTACTAACAGTGTGGTAAATCTATTGCTGCGTGGGGTTACAACGTGTTTCTAGTTTTCTTACGGCGACTTCTCGGCACGTTTTGTGGTTTTTTGTTGTTGCATCAACTTTTCTCAGATGACATGATGAACAAGAATATTCTCCAAGGTGATGGTTGTAAAAAAATTTGGAATATCACTAGGTGTGCCAAATGGCTGGTGACATGTGTACTTTCTGGCCCGATACTTGTTTTCTCCTTCATTTTCTATAAGGATTTCAAGGCCAAAAGTACAGGTTAGCAAGTTAGATAATTTTTGGTCAAGTCTAGGTAGCTGCAGCAAAATTGTGGAAGTCCGGCTATTTTTAGAGAGGAAATAAGCAATTTAGGTTTTCAGTCATTCTGTAGTAGGTTTTGAATTCAAGGGGATTTGATGTTTTATGATAGTACTAGCATTTGAATTGATATGACTAATTCAAACTCATGTCTCTCCATTGTACAAGCATATCTGAATTTTGAATAAAATGATCAAAGGTTGTTTCATTCATCTCACTGTTGTAGCGTGTGTATAATCCTTATTTTAGCTTTAAATTCAAAGAATTAATTAAAATGCTTGAATGGGATTATAGATGGATAAGTGTCCTCCGGGAGTAAGGATTTGATAAGTAGTATTGGTGAGAATGCATACTGATGCGAAATTATAAATGCAATATTGCTATGATCTTATAGTGTTATACAAACCTGTCATAAACTTTAGATGCTTATGAATTTGACTTTTGGAATGGATATATGGCACTGATTGGTTGTACTTTATTTGCAGAAGTTCAATAATTGTTTGTCTTTTCCTAGAGCTTGATACAAATTGCAAATTAATGACTATATTTTACTATGGATTGTGTTGTAGTTATCTCATGCTCCACATAGTTGATATTATCGATGAACAACCAATTTTATTCGATATTATCCTATTGTGTTGAGCTATTCAATGGTATTATCTATTATGTGTTAATGTTGTTTATGATATTGGTGCAGAGGTTGCAAACACATTAAGGGATCACTCTCTCGGGTCTTGCAGAGCCCAAAGTGTAGGAGGATTTTTAAAGTCCTCGTCAGTTGGTCCAGGTCCTTCGAATTGCCCTTGATTGGAATTGGAAATTCTATAGGTAGATTAGAAGACCAACCTAGTTACAGCAGTAAAACAAACCAACACCCCTACCTTTTTAACCCTAAACTTAAACCATTAACCTCAACTTAAAACCTCAAACCTCTATCCCCTATCTCCCACTCCCTCCTCCTCTCTCAATCTCCGCACCCTCCTACCCCTCCCTCTCTACCTCTCTCACTCACTCTTATCCCTCCTACCTCTTAACCCCACCCCATCTCTCTCCTCTCTCTCTCTCTCACCGAATCCTCTCTCATCTCTCTCCCCACCACACGTTGTTTTCATCAACCAGTTGGGTCTCACTACCCATGGAATTCCACCCAATCACAAGCCCTCAAGGACCCGGAGAACCGACAAGGATTTTAAAGACCTCCTACACTTTGGTCTCACAAGACCTAGGAGGGTGATCTCAATGTGTTTACAACCCTCCTGTCTTTATTATCAGAACACATTAATAAACAACAAGCAATCTCATTTAATAGCTCAACATAATAGCATAATATTGAATAGAACTGGTTGTTCATCAGTAATATCAACTATTTGGAGCATGAGATAACTACAACATATTCCACAGTGTAAAATAGTCACTGATTTGCTATTTGTATCAAGCATTAGGTAAAGACAAAAAAAATACTGAACCATACAAATTAGTACAATTTACATCAATGTCATATATCCATTGAGGGAGTCAAATTTATAAACATCTAAGGGTTTATGACAGATTTAACACATAACATATAAGATCCTTGATAACATTTCTTTACAATCTCATCAATATGTATTCTAACATAATACTACTTATCAAATCCTTATATATAACATATATCCACTTACAACTGTATTCACATTTTAATTAATTCTTCAATTAAAGCCAAACATAAATTTATCATACACACCATAAGAGTGAGATGAACGAGACAACCCTTGATTATCTTATTCAAAATTCAGATATACATGCACAATGGAGAGACATGAGTTTGAAATTAATATTTCAATTCAAATTCCGCATTTCTTATAAAACACTCAAATCCCAATGAATCTAAAACCTAATATGAATGACTCAAAACTTAAATTGCATTTCCTTCTTTTCCTTAAAACCATCAACCTTTACAATTTTCTCTGCAACTCTACCTAGACTCGACCAAAAAATATCTAACTTGCTAACTCGTACTTCTGGCCTTGAAATCCTTCTTATAGAAAATGAAGGAGCAAACAAGCATTGGGCCAGAAAGTACCTCTCATTTTACATGCTTTTCTTCACAAAACTCTTGAGGACAGCAGCTATACCTTCTTTATTTCTCATCCTACGCCCTATTCATGCATCCTACAATTACAATAGTATCCATGGGGCCTCTTACATAAGCTACAGTAATCACAAAAAGTGTAAGAGCCCCTTTATATCATGTTTGGACTACAAAACCCTCAAAAATAGGGTAACTAGGTTGTATGTAAAGAAATGAAGCTTTCTAACTCAAATCAACGCCTTAAGCCCTCAAATCAGATTCAAATCAAAGCTAACACATATCTTCATGACCTAGAATTGATTTCACATCAAAATATGGTTGCATGTGACCGTACAGTGCTGCATAACAGGAAAAATACAAAAAAATTTGAAGAAAAACATAGATTTTCGAATTTCAAGAGCTTGTATTTTAAATCCTCAACCATCAACTATTAGAGTAATAAAGTCATCACCTAATTAATTAATTAATTGGGTCACTTTATGCTTTATTACACTTAAGCTAAACTTAGGAGTGCTTTTATTTCATTATTTGCTTTAATTAATTAATTGTTTTTTACATGATTAAAGCCTCTTATATTAGAACATATTGTCTCATTCATTCCTATGAGGACACTTGTCATGTTCTAATCTAACCCTAATCTAGGGTTAGCTTTTATCCTTTTCATAAGGATTGATTCATTGTAATTTTTTTCAATTGTGTACGACAGCATATTTACGGCAATTGTTCACATAATCCAGGTTATTTTGCATCAATACAATTTTCAGGTTATTGAGCACAATCTTGCTTTTGATCTTCTTTATTGTGATAGGTAATCACTTGCAGGTGTTTAATGGGAGTTGTGGATTGAATCATTCAATTGCAACATGGTATCAGAGCCCAAATCTGCAGCCCCCTATTCAATTTCTGGAGGGATTCGACCTTGAGCAATTTTTTGGTGCATCCTGGAGCAAAACGGACACCACCATCACATCCAGAGTGGCCAAAAACTTTAAGATTGTCTGTCGTTTTGCTCAAATCCGAACAGTTGCAAGAAAAGCAAAAAAAAAAATTAGAGGCACACAGATCCGTATAGATCTAGATGCCTCAATTTACGTGCACAGCAGGTACAGGGTTTCAAATTTCTGGTTTTTAAATTTTTTCCCATCGATCAAAAAAAGGCTCAGGTTTTTTTATTATTTTTCCTATAAATAAATAAAAAAAGCGTCAAATTTTTTGCTCTAAAAATCAACAAAAGAAAAATTGAAAAAAAAAATCTGCTTTTCAAAATTCAAAAGATTTTTTTTTAGGCTTTAAATCCTACGGTCAGGGTACCATGTACCCTATAGCGGCAGGGTTGTACGTCACTGCAGGTAGGGTTGGGCCCCACCCACCGCTCACATCTCTTATCGGCGCCCTTTAGAGACCACCAGCGGCGGCATATACACAACCGACCCCTAAGAAAATAAGGCACGGTTTGGGGAATCCGACGCATGCAAAATACCCAGGCGGCTAAAAGAAGTCATCGGCAGCATTCAAGGAAATTCCGGCTGCAAAAATCAACCAGCCATACTAAAATTCAACACCTCCACAAAATATTCAGGTGTAATATTCCAGCTCAGAATCCCGCTTTTTTATGCGAATATTCTTTTTCCAACGACATGGAGTTTTTTTACAGTGACAGCCTCCAGGCCATCAAATTTACCTCATGGATTGCTGACATCATTGTACGGACAGCCTCTCTAGCCCCCCTCCTAACCCCAATTTGTCCTAAAGGAGCATTTTTTTTCTTTTTGGCATAACTTGGGCATACGGTGTCGAAATCAGGCAAATGAGATATCATCAGAAAACTAGTTCCACGAAATTTCCAATGATGCAAGTCTCATCATCAATTTCTATCAGTGGTTCCTGTTATTCTTAGTCAAAGTCAGACCTTCATTTTGCGCTTCCGAGCTCGTAGCTTTTTGCCTGTATCTCCGATTTTTGTGATCCAAGCAGCGTTGGAAAGGTATTTCAGAGCTCTTCAGATCTATATATGCACTTTTTCCAAAATCTGCCCCAGGTACATTTTATTCAGTATTTTGTGTTTACACACTTTGCTTAATTACTTGGATGTCTTGGCACCTGTAAAGGATCTGTTTGCGTGAGATGACATTATTTGATCTGCTTTATCAGTACTGAGGGTTTTAGTCTCTGGTTTTTTTCTTTTGAGTGAGTATCATGGGTTTTTATGTTCATCCTTCTGTGATCAACTTGGAAAAGGATAACTATGAGTCTTGGCGAAATGGCATCCTAACACATCTCAAGTGGCTTGATATTTTTCCTTATTTGTATGGACTCATACCTACACCAGACACACCAGGGAGTTTTTCAGCATGGAAAAACATCATAGATCATATTGTAGGGGTTATATGTTCTAGTGTTGATCTTGACACTATGTATGTTGTATCGGACATTGAATGTCCCCACATACTTTGGACATGAATTTGGGAGATCCGTGGAGACCCTCATATCTCTCCATACCCAGAGGATCCTACTACAGACTGTCTCATCCCTCTTGCAAATACAGATTGCATACCATTTGATGACGATACTTTAGAGGAGCTTGAGTATATCATAGGTCTTGCATGTTCTGATGGTTCAAAGACTTGCATTCATGTTACCACTCTTCAGATTGAGGCTACATCACCATCTCCTATTGTTTTTGATCAGCTTGGCATTGCCACATCTTTGGCCCCTATTGATTCAATGCAGCAGGACATCATACATCTTCCAAACATAGCTACTTGGGATTCGTATCTCACAGACATATCATCCTTGTTTGTAGAGTCCTATATTGCAGATTTGGAGGATTACTTTGAGGACATTCATCTCCTCTTTGTTGATAGCCACATCACCATTGTTGGCCCACCATCTTTATTGCCTTTGGAGCTTGTTCTACATCAGTCTTCACAGGATCTTGGATCGCCATCGTCGCTTTCCAACATGTGGATACCTGAGTAGTTTTCAGAGGCACACATCTTGAGACATATCGGTTCATCACTCTTCATAGGGTTTCTTCAACATTGTCCTTTGGATCCATTTCTTCCCAAGGGGAGGAATGTTATTTTCCGCTTTAGGATCTCTTTCTAGATTCTACATCAAGCATCCACCATTGCGACAGGAGTTTCTTCATTGTGGGGGGGGCCTTCTAGTCTCTTTCTATCTCCCTTATGGAGACCATTGTATATGTACTTATGTGATAGAAGTTGTCTTTGGGGGGTATCATGTAATCCACCTTCTATCCTTCTTCTATTAGTGCATTACACTCTTTTTTTTTCTCTCTTTTGGAGGGGAGTTTTATTCCCATGTGGTTTTCTCCCTTTCTCCAGTTATGAGAGTTTCATTTATGTACATGGGTACCTCATCAACCGTTAAGGCGAGACCCATTCATGCATCCATTCAAGTATTTCTTTATCATAGTTTAGTTTCTCCCTAGTTCATCTTAAGGGGGGGTGTTAGAGTAATAAAGTCATCACCTAAATAATTAATTAATTGGGTCACTTTATGCTTTATTACACTTAAGCTAAACTTAGGAGTGTTTTTATTTCATTATTTGCTTTAATTAATTAATTGTTTTTTACATGATTAAAGCCTCTTATATTAGAACATATTGTCTCATTCATTCCTATGAGGACACTTGTCATGTTCTAATCTAACCCTAATCTAGGGTTAGCTTTTATCCTTTTCATAAGGATTGATTCATTTTTTCTCTGATAATACACTTTGCACATTGTCAGAGCCAAAACCCTTGTTTTGTTCTCTCTCTTTCTCTGTGACAAGTTTCTTGCATGCAGGTGTTCTTTGGGTTCTGTGGATTTGTATTTCTCAAATCCTACATCAACAACCATTAAAATGATCACTTTATGTCTTTTAAAGGCCTTTACACGTCAACCACTGAACAAACACTTTTACAATCAATTTTTAAATCTGGTGATCACATGAACATAAAACACACTAATTTCGTTGTTAATATCAATTATTGAAATGTTTTAATTTTTTGACCTTCAACAACATTAAAAAGTACATCATTAAATTAATTATGTAATGGCATAAAATTAAAATATCAAGCGAATTAATTATGTAACCACATGTCAAAATATGATTCTATCAAGAAATTAATATCAACAGATAATATAATCGGTGACAAATCATAAGCATTTCAATGTCATGATCTTCATCCATCCTTGTCCTAGATCATCCGATCCGATTCAACAGCTTGATTGTAAGGATTGGTCATATCATCATCATCATCGTCGATATCAGTTTCGATAATGTCATCATCCACAGGGATGTCATCTTCATGAACATTAACTCCTACATCATCATCATCTAGTTCCTCCTCTTCGACATCTTCGTCAGGGACATCATCAACTAATCGTTGATCCTGATCATCATCTACATCATCTTCTAGTTCTTCGGTATCTTCTTCTTCCACCATATTATACTTTCTTTATCGCCTTCCTCTTGGATCATGTCTAACAACAAATGACTAACCCGATTTACTTGGAACCTCTCAATAAAATACCTACCATTGGCTTAAGAACATAAAATATTAGTCAGCCGATCAACCTTGTATTAACCATGGTAAATCCCATTATCATGTCTACATCAGCCTCATTTTCATTCAATCGTAGTTTCACCATAGGACGTAACAAAATTAATCAAAGGACCTTAAATTCACACTAAAGTATATCATCCAAAATCCCACAGTATCGATTTTCTTAGACTTATGGATGTATGTCACTTCTAGATGAAACGTTAGTCACCTGAAACATTGTAGTTATCCCATAATCACAAGTTTTCTTCGTGTCATCCAAATTTTTGATTAAAAATTTATGACCATTGCAACACATAGCCTTGTGGTGTTTCACCGTGAATATGTCAAATATGTAAAATTATTGCAATATAGTCATTGATAAACACATTTAATTCTTATCGAATGTATATAAAGAAAACAATCCTCAACATATATATACATCAAATATAATTGAAAATAATTAAATAATATGGTGATTGGCTATTTATATAAAAATTGCTATCTCAAACCATATGCTAAATGAATTTCCCTTTGTGTAACATTGGAATTTCCATTACGATGAGCTTCTTTAACCAATGAAGCCACACCTTCCCATGTTAATGTGTGACCAGATTGTTGACATTGTTCAATCCATATCGTCATCCAATCAAGATTGTTTGTGATACAAATGTAGTGCATCCCACTCTCACTCAACTATATCACAAAAAAATTGAAATTCACAAACGACGATAATTAAAGGTTAAATACCATGATAATGAACACCTTAATTTATAATTGATGTATATTGAAAATTAAAAATTAAATAAGTACAATATACATAAAAACCATATGTAAAATGTATTCCAACTAATCTCCATGACCATCTTATAATTACCTCTCACTTTCCTCAATCTACCTTTCCCCATCAGGTACTCCCCTTTGAATTTGTTAATGGAGTTGGGATCCCAAATGCGATCTACATGGATCTTTGTTGCAAAATTAGGAAGATATTCTCTAATGTACACCATGGTTTGTATACCTGGATATATCCTCTCCAAATTACAGAACCCTGGATGTCTTCCTTTGTCTAACCAAAGCCTTCAAAAATTCTTAAGTGTCTCTCAACCATCCACATTGACCTCAGGTGTGTGTACAGCACACATAACTAACTCTCAACTTGGTGTATGGCAGCACTTGTGCATTGAAAATTCCTAAGGTAAACACTTTGTATTTCTGGCCACATTAGACAAGGAATATTTCTCCAATAATTTATATCTTCTTTATGGATTTTAGACGATAAAGTTATCTACAAGGATCTTAAGCTAGCTATTAATGATATTTTAACAAAAATATACAATATATTACATAATGTAAGTAAAACAAATAGAAATTATAAGATGTATACAATGAATTGAACAAACATCGCCACTTACCCCTCATGTATTTTCCAAGATCATATAAACTTGCTTGACATTGTTGTCAAAGTTGTCTAGGAGAGATAGAGGTAAAACGCATCGCAATAATTATACAATGATCTTTCATTATTTTTCCAAAAGTAAAACAGTCACACCGAAAGTACATGCATTATACAAGTGTATATAATATACTAGAATAATTCACTAATGAGATATGTCAATTGCGCGTCATCCCTAACCCAAATTCACCTTTCTTTTGTTATTATATTGTTTATGTTCGCAGCAAACTCGTGGGGAAATCAAATTCTTTTCGTATGACTTTTTTTATAGCATTGTTTTGTTGCTCTGTTAATAATCAAGATAGGGTGCTTATATTAATTTGGTCTCCATCTCTATTTAATTGAATGACATTTTTCATTGCATGATTGGCTTCCTTAATGTCACTACAAATTTTGACAATTTTTTTTCTGTCATGCCCTTCATCCAATATTTTCCATAATGTTTCTATTATATTCTTTCTGATATGCATTGTATCAAACAAATGCACAATTTGTAGCTACTACGAGTAGGGCAACCTACTAAATTTCCTAGGATAACTTTTCAGTCCCTATGGAAGTCAGCCATTAATGCCTTGACGACCTTCATGAAGCATATATGTTAAACAAATTAACAACGACAATCATTGTCAATTACAACATGAGTAAACACAACACAATATAAAAATATAAATTCAAAACATATCTTATATGATAGATAAACAATTTGATCCGATGTATAACCTTGACGATTAATTCTATTATATTCCAACTTCCATAGGCGAGGTGTCATTCTTCGTGGTTTTGATATAGTCTCTTCTTTCCCATTGAAAAGATATTTTCAGTAGTTCGATACTTATGATTTATGTGGAGGAAGTTCCTATACTCATCAAACACCTGCTTCCTAAACTTGTTGAACGACAAGATTTCATCTTTGGACCACAAATTGGACATGCAAATTTTCCCTTTGTTTGAAGACCTGCAAGATCATATATAATTAGATTAAATATGTCAATTTTATAATTATATATAATGAATAGATTATTTTAAAAACATGCATGATATCTACTTCATCAAATTAAATATTGTTAAAGTGTAGTCGAACGTTATAACATACCACAAAATGTGTTAGCCCTGGGGCATCATGAATTGTCCATACAAGCATTGCATGGAATTGAAATTGTCTTTGTACTATTGGTCTAGAGACATCATACATAGTGACGCTAATCCATAACTTTAGTAACTCGTCGATAAGAGGTTTGATATATACATTCATATCTTTTAACCTTTGTGATTTCTACCTAGTTGAAGAACATAAACATTATATAATTATTACAACTTACTTTACTGTAATATATATAAATTAATGTACATGACTATTGAACAAAAAATATAAGTCATTATGCAACAAATAAGACAATGAGATGCTACTACATTAAAGAAAATCGATGTAATCAAATACCTGGGAAACAACTGGCTGACAACATTATGTGCTCCTTTATTGACATCCATGAATGTTATTGTCGGAGGATGTGAATGCATTCGAAAAATAGATTCCTGCCTCCAAAATGGATTGACACCATCCACTCCCAATGTAATGAAAGTTCTCAGATTACTTATAGTTCTTCTTGAAGTGTGGCCATTTTTCCTCCATGTCCCTAAATGTAACCATCCGTAGGCATTCGAAGAATGTCATCTCCACTTCTATTCTGTGCATGGTAATCCATAAATTGCACTAAGCTTTCGCACCTAAATAATCGTTGCATACGTGGAATAATGAGAATATAACGAAGAACCTTGCGAGGCACATTTTTTGTTAGTTGATCTATTCGATATCTACTAATATGACATTTTGGGTATTTTGTTGCAAATTTTTGTTGTTTATGATATATAATATGATCATTGGGACATGCATCTATTGCTTGATACTCCATTCCGATATCTTTCATAATGTCAGATAAATCTCGGTATGAGCGAGGTAAAATATTTGATGGTAGTAACAAAAATTCAACAATCAATCCACAACAAAAAATAATTTGTTAATATAAAGATTATTAATGGTACATATTTCATCCTTTATTTACTAGTGATGAACTAACAACAATTAAAATAGATGAAAAAAGATGACATATATGACATACCTTAACATCCATGAGATTGTTATGTTTGACAAACCATTCATAACCTTCAAGTTCAACAGCAACAATATAGTAGAAAGAAGAGTTGTTTGGGATCCTTCATAAAGGGGATTGTATGCCTCCTCAAGTACAGGTAAATCATGAACATCATCAAAGTCATCTTGATCATCATGATCATCTCTACCACTAAATGTGTCATGGATCAATGTATTTGTACCATCATCTTCAACTGTGTTTTCTGGCGCATGATCATCTTCTTCCATAGGATCATTAACTTCAACTTCAATATTCACATCTCCATGTTCATCCGCTGTAAAACCATATCCTCTCGGGCCGTGATAATCCATAT
>VDFB02243085.1:0-18173 GCA_007258455.2 Sequoia sempervirens | reverse complement strand
AGTGACTTCACAACTGTTTGAGGATCAGACGAAGCTATAAAGTTATTCCCATTTCTTCTTGACTTGAGTGGTCTAGTGTTGAGTAAACACAGGAGGCTGGTAGCGGTGGCCATCGAATTCCTGAAGAAATTCTTCGACCTAATGGTTGTGGGTGGTGTGGAGTGGGTAAATGCATTTGAAGATTTTGTGGTCTTAAATAATTTTATGTGAATGTCTTTAAGTAGTTGATGATTTTGGAAAACTTAGCGTTTATGTCTATAGTCTATTGGCGCTCTCCAATTTTGGGGGTTTGTTGTATCAGTCTCTCATGGCCATTTTGAGAATACCAGGTGTGTGGGAATTGTCTGCATAAGGGCGGGGCTAAACCCTTCCGGCCTTTTGGGTGTCAGTTGGTTTTCAAGGTTGGGTGGTGGTTTCTGGAAGGCTGGTTGCCTGTCTTTGGTAAATGGGTTTTTTGTTTCGACCGTCTCTGGGGTGGTCCTTTGGCATTGGTGGTCAGGTTGGTTTTTTCTGGTAATTAATGGCGGAAGTATTACCTACGCTAGCAGACGATTTGTACTCTCTTTTCTATAATATAAATCAAACTTGTGTATCAAAAAAATAATAATTTTTGAAAATTATTTAATTATAGTGTACCAAAGATAATTTGAATTTTATTTTAATTAATGCTAGAGGGAAAATGATATATGATGAATTAATTAAATAATTAAAAATTGTTTAATTAATATAGATATGATAAAAAGATTACTTGATAATTAAATAATAATAAAATATTTAATTATTATAGATGAAAAGAGAGGATATTAGCTTAATTAAATAATTAAAAATTATTTAATTAATATAGATAGAATAATTGATGAGGATAAGGATAAAATGACAGATGATTCACTGCATTAGTCATTTATAGGTGTCTGCATTTTGCCTCTCTTTGAGACAATGCATTGTATGGTGTTGTTTCAAAGAATTTAGATTGGTATGAAACAAATTATGTTGGTGGCATGCCCTAATATACCGTAATGGATCAAGGGATGGAGGTAGGATTCCCCCTCAAGAGGTCAGCAAGAGAAAATATTTTTTTGGTCAGGGTCAAGACAGGAAGATATAGGCTAGGTTTAGTGAAGTAAAGGTGATTCCATGATGATATGATTATATGTTATGGATTGTATTTTGTATATGATGACATGATAATGATGATGATGTGATAATGATATGCACATATGAATATGATATGGATGTGATTTTCTTATGTGATACTTATGATGATAAGATGATCATATTATAGATATGATTTGATGATGATATGATGATAATATGTATGTTATGAATATGATATGGATGTAATTTTTTTTATGTGATAATTATGATTATATGAAACAAATTATGTTGGTAGCATACCCCAATATATCATAATAGACCGAGGGATGGAGGTAGGATGCCCCCTTGAGAGATCGGAAAGAGAAATTATTTTTTTGGTCGGGCTCAAGATAGGAAGATATAAGCTATGTTTAGTGAAGTAGAGGTGATTCCATGATGGTCATGATGATATGATTATATGTTATGGATTTTATTTTGTATATGATGACATGATATTGATGATAATGTGATGATGATATGCACATGTTATGAATATGATATGGGTGTGATTTCCTTCTGTGATACTTATGATGATAATATGATCATATTATAGATATAATTTGATGATGATATAATGATAATTTGTATGTTATGAATATGATATGGATACAAAAAAAATTATGTGATACTTATGATGATAATAGGATGATATGATAGATATGATTTTTTAATGATATAATGATGATGATATGCATGTTATGACTTATATTTGTGTGTACAAGAAATGTGTAAATGCAACAAGATGCAATGATGAAAATTAGACCGTTAATCAGATATCAAAGGAAGCCTATAAATGTGAAATGATATGGTTGAAAATGTACAAGATGGATGGATATCAAAATGGAAAGATACTTTGTGCTTTTATTATTCTATAAAGAATGTAAATAGCAATCATACTTTGATAGAGCAAGTGGATATTATGCACCAAGGTATGAGAAACCAAGATGAATTTGTATCCCTTGCATGGACTTTCACTCTACAAATAAAAATGGGTTGTTCTTGATCATACCATATATATAAAAACCTTGTCATTTAAATATGTGAGGAAGTAAGACATAGAGCATAATAATCCTAATGAATAAAATGTATGAGTAACGTAGTATGTAAAGGATGTTTTTTCATGCAAGAAGCTACCCAAATTACACACAAGGTAAGTTATTGAGACTGAAGCTAACCTCTCTAACCTAGTTGACCTTCTCACTAACCTTTTTTACAAAGGAAACTTCTCTTTGTCTTACTGGTACTACCTACTCATATAGTGATTCATAGTATTATGCCTCTTAATTCACTATTAGCCCTCTTTGAATCCTTAGTATCTTTTTCTACTAATCACTTGAGCTCTACCAAAGCCTAGTTCATCTCCTATGAGCTTGTTAATTCTTGTACTTGATCCCTCTTACTGGAGTCTTTGCACATTTGCTTGGGACACTACAACTAATATTGGATCCCATATCCTTCCACTACCCATGTATCTCACTCCATCCTCATGGCCTCTAAATCTTGCTACAATTGATCTTGGAGCCTATCTCTCTCCACTACACATGCATCTCACTCTACCCTCAAGGTGTCTAGCTCTACTTACATCTCATCTTATACCCCCATGTATACCCATGCTTATAGAGTGTCTTACTAGAACGATAACCAATCACACTCTATAACCAAAATCTCTCTACTTGGATTCGATCCAACTATACCCACACCATTTCTCACTTAACTTGCATTGCATCTTTCTCCAACATCATTATATACAAATACACCTATTTATTCTCCTCCTCATTTTTACCCTCTACCCCTTGCTCCCCCTTTGCCTATGTATATAGGCATAGGACCACCCTACTCTACACTATTTCCTTCCTCCTTGTCATTATCATCAAGTAGCTCTTTGAAAAACTAGTAAATACTCCCAAGAGGCTGCCAACTTTGATAATGCTTCAGTAGTAATAGACAAGGCCAAATGGTTTAGACTTTCTTCTCTTCAGATGCTGCTAGACCTAGGTGGGTGTACCTATATGAATAAGGTAGACTTGGCTTGTGTTTATTTCCTTAAATAATTCATCCACAATGGCAAATGGAAGTGGATAAATAAGTTTTATTTTGGTATAGATTGTATAGCAATATCAAGGGTAAACTTAATATGTTCAATTTAACAGATGTAAAAATGAGTGAAACCTAAATGGTGAAAATGTATAGACTAGTGCCTTATTGGGTATGCGGAGTCAAATGAGAAATCTAAAATGAGTAACTTCTTTCTGGTAGATACTCTAATTGTTTGGCAAATAAATTTGAGCTTATAACTTGTATAAACATGCAAGAATATGATTACCAAGTTCGTCTTTATCGATCCAAATGAGATTCCCACTATTATGATCAACTAAAGGATTTTCTTGAAAGAACCAAGTAATCAACCACAGACATAGCAGTGTAAAATTCTATAAATTGAATATAGCTTGTTATATCAATTCTAAATAACTAGAAAAACATCAACTTTGAGACAACTTTAATACTTTCAATTAACACAACAAACAATTGATACTAGAAATACACCACCACATCAAATGATTTTCATTGATATCTCCATAGTTTCAAACATGCATCATAGTCTCATATTTGTAAAAAATTGTAATCTACTGTATCTTTCTTCTATTCGCTACATCATGTTTCGCTACCAAAATGGATATTTATACATCAATTGGCCTGTAAAGGCACGTCCTTTTTCTTCAAAATGTCTTATGTTAAAACAACAACAGATTTAAAACGGGTAATTAAGCTCTGTTAAGCCATAAATGAATCTTCGACAAGTGGTCCAAGTAGTCTCGGCACTCATGCGTACCTGCATCTCCCAATGCATTCTGGATCGTGATCTCCATTTTCACCATCTTTTCATTCTATTCGCATGCTTCATCCAGTGTTGTATCTTTCGCGGTAGCTGTCTTCAAAATTTCTTGCATTATTAATTCACTTTCACCTTTCCACTTAGTCATTTCTTTTAATCTTCCTTTATCATCAAAGAACGCAGTCAACCCTTTTTTGGTGGCATTGATTAATCCCTGCGCATCCCCTCGCAATTCTTCAAAGAAGTCTCGGTGCTTATTCATAAGATGATTCGCAGCCTCAATCGCCACATTATCAGAAACATCCCTCTAGTTTATTTCTTGAAGCTTCTCCAGAATCCTACCATCCATTCTTTCGTGTTCTTGCAATGCAGCAAAGTTATGTGAGTGTGTTCCCCAGAGCTTATTCAACCAAGTTGTTAGACTGGCATGTATTTTCTTAATTATTGCTATAAGTGCATCATATTTCCCTTGAGAGTATGCACTTGATCCTTCCCAATGATCTTTTTCTTGTGAAATTTCACCATGAGTGAGCAGCTTGGTTGATTTTATTGTAACCCCTAACAAATCTTTTAGGCGGTCATTTTCTCTCAACATCCTCTCATTATTCATTTTGTACATTTCTCTTCCTTGATTAACATCCGATTTGAGCTTGTTCAATTTGCTACATTATTCCAACTGCACACACAGATCGCCCTCCAATCCTTTAAATTCATAATACGCCCAATGTCTTTCAAGATCAATAACAACCGATTTCCTGTGAGGTGGATAGAAGGCCCAAATCATCAATGACCCTTCATCTGGATTGTATTTTGACCCTTCATATACTTTTGTCACGTTTTCTGGGCTGAGCTTGTGTGTAGCATTACTGTCCTTCAGAAAACTATCAAAGAATAATGTAGAATTGAGATCCAACCCTAGAAAGATCATAACACCAAAATTTTCTAACATTCTCCTTCCCTTCTTAGGGGTCATACCCGCCATCTCTCTGTCCACACTCATCTTTAGGTCCTTCAATAGTTGTTCCTCATTACTTGGTGTAACATTATCAACCATTTCTCTTATCTCTTTTACTTTTTGTTTATACAAGAATGCTTTAAATTCTAGAGAATTTATAAATTCATTATCTGATACAAATGACTTATACTCCATGTTCCTTGCATCTGTATCTATACTCTCTTCCACATTTAATTCCCTAGCAGGGTGGGTGTAGTCCTCGAGTTCTCAATCTTGACATCTTATTGGATTGACCCTTGGCACATTACCCTCAGATGCCTCTTCCCTAGAAGATAACAGCTTTGTATCTTGCAACCCTTGATTATATTTTTCTACCACCATTTCTTGCTTCTTTAGCTTCTAGGTTCCTAATCATATCATCAAACTGATAGGGTACATGTTGATATCCTCCAAAGTTTATCTTTTGTCTAGCAAATTGATATACCCTTCTAGATCAAAATTCTTTCTAGGTGGTCCTCTTTTCATGTTGTATTGCAGTAGCTTATCAAGAATCAAATTGTACCCTTCCTTCACCAATACAGTAAAATCACCGAAGCACAACGTACTGGGCATGAAAGCCTATTTTCCAAAGGAGCTCAAATTCATAACACTAGAAAAGTCCATCTCCTAACAATTTCCAAGTATGCAATCCTGTCTGGGACTGTTTTAGGAAAAATGAATGGGGCATCTTCAAATCCGTAAACCCTAATCATGGTAGCATCATCCAAACAATACCAATCCCCCCAATTGTGATTAATTGGCCCATTGAAGTCCTTAGGCCTGAGAAACCTCTTTATCTCATCAGATAGAGAATAAGCACATGGATGATTATAGAATTTGTACAATGGTTTTACAAAATACTCCTCAAAGTGTATGAAACAAGAATTAGCAAACCTGCTATCCCAAACAACAGTCCATAATTGAATAGGTAATGACATACCTTCCTTATCAAATTGGGAAATTCTCATCTCCTGAGGCCACAACCCTAACTCCTGTCCAAAATACAACACTATGTGCATCAACAATGAATAATGCCTAAGATGTAAGATAGAGGCTCCACTTTTCACTGCCATCAACCCTAGAATCAAGCCCCTTAAAAATGTATGAGGCATAATCAAAAGGTCTAGAGTTATGATACTGAATATCTATTGAAATTATCATAGTCACAATTGACATATATTTTGGGACTTCCATTCCCAATACTTGGCCTACCAAGAAATAAGTATACTTCATATAGGCTTTAAAAATATCAACATGGAAGGGGGGTCCATCACTATCCTCTAGTTGAACTGGTTTGCCACCCTGTCTAATTCTGTGTAGTGGCAACCTCTAATCTTTATAAATTGTTTCCATCCTCCCAAATTCCCTTTCTAATTCTTCACATATGATTTTCTCATTGCAAACCCCTTCCAATTTGAAAACCTCACCTATTGCATCTTTTGATATATGTATCAATGGTTTCTCGGATGGGTCACAGATGGCTTTGAGTTTTGAATTATAATGAGCGGCCAACAATCTCACCAATTCAACATTGACAAATACATTAGGGTAGACCAGCTTTCCCAAATTAAGCTTCCATGGATTACATATTGGTTCAAAACAATTTCTCCAGTAGTAATGAAAACTAAAAAGTTCATAGCCTCTTATTGGTGTCCAAATATCTCCTATGAGCTTACATTTGTCATCTAGTTTATCCACTTCTACCCTAAGTTGTGCAGATCGCCTGGCTTTAGGTCTAGAGCCAGGTAATTGGTCGATAAGATCTTGGCTTAGCTTCTGCTCAGTGCCCTCTGGCTCAATTTCAGTTTTCTATTTTTTCCCTCTAGACTGACTACTTTCCCCATGTTTTCTCCCCTTCAATTTTCCTAAACTAGTGGCTTCCATTCTTCAAAAATTGCAGAAGTCAAAACTACAAAAGTCAAGGCGCAAGAGCTTACTGTATTTCACTTGAAACTTTTGAGTCAAAAAATGCCCTGGTTCTTCGTTCATCCTTCTGCTTTCTCCACTATCAATTCTGCAATAGTGTTTTCATTTGAATTTTCCTTAATTCATGAAGTTACTTATGCTTCGTGGTGCCATTAATGTTTTAGTTGAAACACGAGTGTAGCAGGTCTTTTTTTCAAACTCTCACTGTCACATCATGTAATATTGTTGGCGAGACATTTTCAAATCTTGGGCGATCCTTCTATTAGGGCTTCTACCAACGTTCATTAAAACATTCGCTAAGACACCTTGTAGTTTCCCCGACACTTTGAGTCTCCCCAATAGTTATTTTGATTCACTTGTATCTTTTCTATCGATAGATCATATATTGCTAAGATGTCTCGTAGTTTCACCGGCATTATGAGTCTCCCCGAGAGTTATCCCTTCAATCTCAAGTATATCGCTATAACTCCCACCGATGCAAACATGTTGTTGTGACTTTGTAAGTCGGGCAGATGTTCCTCCACTTACTTCGTATCTCACTGAGATATTTCCTTTGGTCTTTTTTTTTTATCGCCGAGACATAATTATTTTCTTTTCGATAGAACAACACTTGACATGACTCTCATATCTCTCTCCGATGAAACTAGTCTCACTGATGATCAAAATGTATCGCCAAGGCTTTATAAATGCAATCCATTGTGTGACATAGGGGGTCGGCAGGACTCCATGAACTCATATCAACAAAATCCTCCTTCACTTTACATCAAGACCAGATGGATGCTACGGGACTTCACTATGGCCCAGTCTGGCCAATATAGTTCTTTGTGCTTTATTGGTAAGACACATATGTGCTTCGATATGACTCACCCCGATGACTATTGTCTTTCGGTGATCCTTCATTGAGACGTGAACTGCATCATGCTGATATGAATCCTCGATGAAATCATACTCCAGAAGACATTCACAACCTCTTGTCGATGTAATCAAAATATGTGTTAGTATAAAATAACTTATGGGTCGGGAAGACCTGTATCATCTCATGTGATATGACTTTATATATTCAAATGCTTGGGGTCTAGTGAACTTTATGGGACCAAATGATAAATACTGACTAGAACATGGGCAACAAAGAAAATTACATTAATTTTATATTCATGATATGGGCTTCTTTGGAAAACTTTTATGAGTATAGACAACTATAAAATTTTCAAATTTTATAGTTCTACAGCCACCTCCCTCCCACTCCCCTCCATATCCTCCACTAACTTGGCCTCCTCCCTTATCGCCCTATACTTTCCTCCTATGTGCCTCCTCCCTTATCTCCCCACTATTAGTGGAACTCATGGAGGTGTTAAATGAATTGGCCTATGCTATTGCCACCACTCCTTGAACTCTATTTTCATGCCTATATCTAACGCATTTGGGTAGAGAACCTATGACACAATTTTTATATGCAATGATGTCCCCTATTTTGTATGAGGCTCTATTAGTGCCCCCATACTCCATGTTGGTTTGAATTAGATGTTTTACCTAACTATTCCACTAGTAGATCCTATTCACATGTTAAGTTTACTTAAGTCCTAAAAATATTTCTAGAAGTCTTAGTTGTCATTTAGATCTTATCTTATCTTATGACATTTAATTCTTGAGTCCTATTTCATTTAATATTAGTTGACTTAGTTGTCTCATGGCATAGGCTAAGACACTTGTCATGATCCTATCTAATCCTATGTCTCACCTTGGATATATAACCAAGGGGTTCTCATTTACATTATATTACATGAAAATCCGTTGCATTATGTATTGCAGATATTACATATTGATCACATTTAATCTAATATTGTTTTGAATCCATTATTAAAAATTTATGCACTTGCTTTTCACCCTTGTAGAAGGTTATTTTTGGTTTTACAAGCGATATCGAGAGCTTGGGTCCTTGAGTGACTCTAACATGGTATCTGAGCTTTAGAAAGACAAGCCCCTTCTCAAATCTGGGAGATAATAATACTTGATCTTTTTCTAGGGTGCAAATCTTAGTGGACCTTGAAAAGTTGAGTATGCTCTTCTCTTGCATCAAATGATGACCCGAAGAATCATAGGAACTTGATAGAAATACTAGATTTGGGATTTTATTTTTGTGGCTTTATATTGTAGCTTCACTTGGAGAATTTTGGGTCAAAACAGATCTTTCCATTAAATCCAAAAGGCCCAAAAATGCCCATTTTCACATATAATATTTCATATTTTTGTGATAGAAAAATTTCATCTTTTTTGGCATGACTATCTTAAATTTGACGACCAAATGTCTGTCATCAAATATTGTCTTAAATTTGATGGCTAAATGGCCATCCTCATGTGACTATCTTAAATTTTATGTCCAAACAACTGTCATTAGGGGCCCTCTTTTCCTTTCAAGCTAAAATTGGGCAGTTTTCTTCTAGAAGACATAAATTTTGACTCAGGTATCAGATTTTGGAAAATGAGATTTCATCAGAAAACTAAATCCAAACATTTTCCAATGGTGTATGTCTCATTATCATATTTTTCTACAAATGAACTTTTTTTTTTTATTGAATTTAGATCTTGTTTTTTGGACCTCTAAGCTCATAAATTTTTGACTAGATCTCTAATTTTTTTCTCTTACAATATTGAAAAGGTATTGAGGAGATATTCTATCCTATCCATGAAAATTTCCTACATTCAATCCTAGGCATCTTTTATTCATATTTATTCATATTTTCATTCTAGTTGATTACTTGGACATATGACACTTGGAGAAGTTTTGTCCTTTTAGGAAGGCTTCATTTTTAGCCTATATCATATTGGGAAATTTTAATTTTAGTTTGAGGATCTCACTCTGAGATATTTTTGTATTTTTTCCATATTTAGTCCATCTTGGCAGTGTAAAATCTAGAAACCATATTTGGCATTGTAATCACACTACATATAAAGTGTCAATATTATATATTATTGGGGGTCTCATGATTGAACAATTATGGGGTAATCTTGTGTTTTAGTTGGATTGAGTCTCTTGATTGGTCTATTGTATGACTAAAGTTGAGAATGTTATCATGGCTATCACAATACATCCATCTATAATTGAATTGAATAGAGGAAACTATAAGGCATGGTGAGTTGGTATGATGAAGTATTTCAAATGTCTTAACCTCTTTCCTTACTTTTATGAAGTGGTTCCTTGACCACCAAATTTTAGGGAGAATAAAGATTGGTACCTTAAGACTAGTTATATTCTTGAAACTATGTGTTTTAATGTTGATACCAACACAAGGGATACCCTCTCATATTTTAAGTTCTATTTCTTCTTGGATGGAAATTTGATTCATGTATTGATATCCAAATAATGATCCACTCCCATATGATATTGTTTTGTATATGACAACTACCCTAGATGATTGTGATAATATTCTATATGATGAAGATACATTAGAAGTGTTTGATTATTAGAAAATTATCGAGCATCAAAGCCTGCCCTAAAATATTTTACTTCTCCTTAAGAGACTTTATGTACTCCAACATAGCTAATAGAAATGTTCACAATCAAGGATCTTGTCTAGACACATTAAATTTAGGGATGAAAAATTTAGTCCTATGACATGCATTGATATTCCATCTCCATCTTCTGTTGCATTTGACGATGCTTGTGTTGTCACAATTTTGGCCACTTGTGATTCCATGTCTTCCAAATATGGCTACACATGGGATGAGTACTTTCCATACATGTTGTAGGTTTATTTGCAGAGTCCCACTTTTCAAATTTTGGAGACACCATTTTTTACATACATCTTCTCTTTGATGGAGATTATCTTTCTTCAATTGTTGTGAGGAAACACTCTGACCCTCTTATTCATTCTCTACATGATCATTCTTCACATTTTGAAATGAGTTTGGATACTTTTGAGAAGCATTTGAAGGAGGCTTATTTATCTTTAAAGGAGATATATTTGTCTTTGGATTGTGTTCTACAATAATATCTACTTGATCTTGGATTATCCTCTTCATCAATGTGGCCTAGAACTCTTATTTAGATTATGAAAACTTTTAGAATCGAAATGAGGACACTTGAGTATAATTTAGAGACTTCACTCATCATATTTCTTCCCTCATCTTCCTTTTAGGAATGGGAAGACATCTAATATACCGTATTGGATTTATTTCTTCCTAATGAGAGGAATGGTGTTCAAAAAGATTGGTTCATCTTAAAAATTGCATATCAAGAATCTACCATCATTACAGAAGACTCTACATTGAGGGGGGGTTGCATGGTCTCTCTTCTTCTCTCTTATGGGGGAGAATTTTTACTCATACATGGGGTTTTTTCCTTCTCATTCTTTAGTGAAAGAATTTTGTTTTCATCTTTGTTTTAGGGAGAAGTTTTGTCCCATGGGGTTTTCTCCTTTTCTCTATTTGTGAGAGATTACATTTATATATGGGTACCTAACATGGCCTAGTAGTTGGTACCCATCCTTGTTGAAAAAACCAGAATACTGAGTTGGGGGGTTGAATCAATATCTATAAAAACTTAAACCCTTTAGATCTTAAACCTTTCAACAACATACAAATTTATACTTTTAATAGGATCAACAAATTATAAAAAATTAGTAGCACTTAATCAAATCAATTGTAATGAAAGATAGGAAAATGAACACACATGCACAAGATAACATGATATTTACATGGAAAACCCAAGAAGGAAAAACCACAGTGAGAAATCTCACAATAAAGGAAGCTCACTACTTACAGAATTATAATTTGTTTTAAGGCTCATTGCCTAAGGAATCACATTGCTCCCTAATGGACTTGCAAGCTAAGGCACACAACCTTGGGGAAAGACACAAAGGAATTGAATTACAAAGGTGTACAACCCTAGGGTAAGATACAAATTATAAGGACCTGCTAAAGAGACTCATTGCCTGATAGGAGGATACATGAAGATTTGGAAATTATAACATATGTCAATAATACATTCTATTGATTGAGGTGTTAAAGCTCATCTAATCTTTCTTTTCTACAACTCACTGCATCATTCCCTACTCACACACCACCCAAATCTTTCTCAACTTGTAACTGATTTGTTCTTCCATTTATATCCTCTACAAGATCACAAAACACCAATTAGGTTGGCTAGAATAGAAGATAAACAATAACCTCAACAAGTCAGCCATAAAAACATAATATGGTCCTATCCAAGAGATAGAGAGGATCAAAAACAACTTATTACAACTTCCAATATGATCCTAAACAATAAACATGTTGGCACACATCAACCCAAGTCAACAACAAGGAAACGTGAAGATGAAATTTGTAGTACATTACCAATTGGCCCAAAAACACACTTTCAACTAAATTTACTTAATGTGGTTCTCAACAAGATAGGTCAAGACCCAAACACAACTTAAAAAAACTTCAAATGTTGGTGCAAACCCCCAAGCACATAGCGCAAGAAAGATAACAAGCCCTGTCAGCCAAACACCCACTAATTACTTAGAAAGCCAACTCAAAATAATATGCGACACCAAAGAGATCAACCATTGATGTGCAGACCACAAAGGGACATTCCATGAACATCCATCAACACTTCTAAGTACTTCTTTCACATTTTCATGCCACAAAAAACCACCGCAAACCAAAAAAAACCAAAACACTTCAACTCAAAAGCCTAGAAGACACAACCAAGAGATATAACATTAACAAACCAACTTGCAATAAAAACCATCACATGAAATCTAATCTAAGACACTACACAAGCATTAAGAGCATGCTCATTAAGTCGTAGGAGCATAAACATCAATGCAAAGAAATGTGGAGCATTTTTTGAACCAGTCCTAACAAGCAACAAAACTACCAAACCACAACAATTACCAAAAACCTCCTCGAAAACTCTGGTGACCTGAAAAGATAGGAGTGCAACATGTCCATAGAACCGCAATAGCATGTCCCCAAAGGAAAAGGAATGTAGAGCATTCTCCCAAACAGTCTTCAAAGCAACTTCATGTAGCAAAAACTTTCACCAACATGCAAAGGCCAGAACTTCCTTGTAGCAACACATACCTCCTCAGGAAATACATGAGAGAGCATACAACATACTGAAGACCATCAACAATATCTCTCCAACTTTAGCATTAATTTTAATCCTTATCTTAATGCTTCTAATCCTCAACTTAATATAGCATCATGATATCATCTCTTCTAATGGAAACCATACTCAATACATCTTTACTTGACATCAAACAAGGCATGACATGCAACCATAAACATATCATCAACAACATACAACTGTAAGCACCAACGTGAACCCAAATTGAGTGTTGACATCAATGACAACCAATGCTAATAATCCTTTCATTATATACATCATTTTCATTGGTTTGTTCCTCCATGTAAGTTACACTTAAGGGAGGTGTTGGTGTGAATTAGGTGTCTTACCTAACTAGTCCACTAGTAGGTCCTATTCACATGTTAATTTTATTTAGGTCCTAGGAATATTTCTAGAAGGCTTAGTTGTCATTTAGATCTTATCTTATATCATTTAATTCTTGAGTCCTAGGTCATTTAATATTAGTTGA
The DNA here is from genome assembly GCA_007258455.2 of Sequoia sempervirens. Taxonomy (NCBI): domain Eukaryota; kingdom Viridiplantae; phylum Streptophyta; class Pinopsida; order Cupressales; family Cupressaceae; genus Sequoia; species Sequoia sempervirens. The sequence continues at coordinate 4,702 of VDFB02243085.1, read as the reverse complement.
GTTAGTTGTCTCATGACATATGATTAAGACACTTATCATGATCTTGTCTAATCATATGTCTCGGCTTGGTTATATAACCAAGGGGTTCTCATTTGTATTCCATTCCATGAAAATACATTGAATTGTGTATTACAAGTACTACATATTTATCATATTTGATCTAATATTATTTTTCATCCATTATTAAAAAATTTGTGCTCTTGCTTTTTTCTCTTGCAGAAGGTTATTTTTTATTTTGCAGGTGATTCTGGGATCTTGAGTCCTTGAGTGACTCTAACACTCCCACTTCATAAGTCACTCATGAAAATATTACAACCCTCCTTGACATATTTTATGGTAGCCTAAACTACCTCAAAACCCTATCTAGTTTGTATCTCTTAATAATATGATGCATCTAACTAGTGATGTAGCAGTGGGTCTAAACATATGGAAGGTCCATTCTATCATTCAATCATGTATTGCATGTTATCCATAGTCATCACTCCACCTCCTCCATCTCATCTAACACTCGATGCTAGCCTATCAAGAATCCCATCCCACTATGCCTTAGGTAGCCATCACACATAAATATATATGGAAACCCTAGCAATATCTACCTATGTGCCATTATTCTAAGCATAACAATGTGCTCCCATGCCACCACCTACAACAATATAACCCCAAAACCAAAACTCCATTGATCTCTATAAATAATCAAGTGTATATTTCTCAATATAATTGGCCCAACACACATGGCCCCCATGTAAATATTTCTACCTCCTTGCACATATCTATAAAAACTCTTGAACACATAATGGGGAAGCCCCACACCCTCTTGTTAGCAAGAAATATGCTACTAGCAAGAGCCACCAAAATATTATTGCCTCCATGTGCATATCAAAACCAATAATAGGGAGATCACCCCTCCCATTTAGAACCACTCTAGATCCCTCCTAGCTTCACACATATGAAATTATACTAGTATCCCACATATTAGAATTCATATAATCCTATAGATGCCATCTAGAGTCATGATCATCTCCTAATCATCCCTCCTAGCTCCACACATATGAAACTCTACTAGTAGCCCACATATTAGGATTCATAGAATCATCTAGATATCATCAAGAGTCATGATCAACTCCCAAATTGGGAGATGAAATTATCTCATCTCACTATGCAACCTCTCTACCAAGGCAATCAACATAGTCATATATTCATGAATGTGGGGCATTCATGTTATGTTCCATAAACCAATGCTATCTAATAAGGCCTAGTATACCTTGTCATTTTTCCTTCAAATTCAATATCAATAGCCTTTACTCTTGAGTTTGGACAATGTCTAAACACTCTTGTATCCAACCAAGAATCCAAGTTAATTCCTTTCAAAATATGACTCTCTATTCCCATGTAGGTATTGATATATGTACACATTATTTTATGTAGGTATCATTGTGATAAGTGCAATCACCAATCCACACATATGCCACTTTATTACTCTCATGTTACCTTTATAGGTGAAACTATTCTTTATAGGTTCAATTTTTTTATAGATGACTTGCCAATCCCTTAGGTGCTACTTTGCAATGGCAACATGATTCTTGCACTCGTGAGCCACTTACCACACTAGCGAGTTAGTAGATCCTTGCACTAGTGACTACTTATCCCATATAAGTGATTCTCTTACCCACATGGGTGATGAATCATGAAATTTCATGATTTTTCATGATTTTTTTATGTACTTTGACCCCTATTTATTGCACCTTACCTAGCATAAAAGTTAAGCTTTCAATATTTACTACTACCCTTTCTTCCTCTAGTTTCTTATGTTATTGCATATGCTCCACTTTGTGGATCTAGGATGGAATGTGGTCCATCTCCCAACTCCTTCATCTACTATATGCTCTAGGTCTCTAAGGGTTGAGAGTGAAAAATGAAATATTCACAAACACTAGGACTATTTATAGGACCAAACTCTATCCCCCCCATTTCACTCTTTTCACTCCTATTTCTTCATTTATTTTTTATTTTTCTTCTATTTCTCCTCATTCTCTATTTGTTTCTTCTTTTTGAGAGATCCTTTGGATAAATTTTTTCCAGATGACCTCTTGAGGTGGCAACCTCTTGCTATCTCATCTTTAACATTTTTTTGATCAACTAGGGTATGCCATTCTAAGAACTATATTTTATTTTTATTTGAAACAATAGTGCTCTTATTATCTCACAATTCCATCTCAAAGAGGGGAAAAATGTAGACATTGAAATTTAACCTTTGACCAATTCTACTAATCTTCATCATCTTACCTCTAATTAATTAAATAAATATATTAATTAATTTTCTAATTATTCCTCTAAAATTAATTAATAATTTATATTATTTAATTGATCCATCTGATAATTTTTTAATATGGATTGAATAAAATATGAACTTTTATTCAATTAGTTAATCTTTTTATTAAGGTTCAAACTTAAATAAATTAATTAAAAGTTTATTTATTTTCAAGCCCACTTTATAGATTCATCCAAAAATTAAATAAATGATCATGTTTATTTGATTCCCTATTTTATCCACTTTCGTAATCCTAATTAATTAAATAATTTTCATAAATTAAATGTGATCAATTAGCCTAATCACTCAAGTCACATCCTAGTCCATCCATCTATAAAGTCCTACAACAAAATCTCAACCCTCCACTCTATCCTAGAAAATCCTAGCTATTCAAGACTATCCCATGTGATCTCTCACATGTGTGAAAGGACATGTCAAATCCCATCCCTCATGTGATATCTCACACATGTGTGAGACCACTTGTCCCATCTCTTTTCCCCATTTGACCTCTCACATATGTGTGATAGGATGCATGCCAACTTCACCCTTTCCCATGCACTATCACACATGTTCCAGAGGACACCTATTAAATTTACTCTTTCCCATGCACTCTCACACATTTTTGAGAGTACACATGCTAAATTTACTTTTTCCCATGCAATCTCAAACATGTGTGAGAGGACCCATTTGTCAACTTTACTCTTTTCCATGTACTTTCACATAGGTATGAGAGGACATCCCTCTTCCCCATAAATATTCTCACAAGTGAGAAGATTGAATATTAGCCCGATTCAAATAAGAAAATATTGACCATCTATTTCACATCAATCCTTGGCCCACATAGATTCCCCCCATGAGATGCCACTTGGTATCCTCCCTTTTCCCCATTCCTCTCATGCATCCATAGCTGCTGATGTTGAGAATCAACGTCAACCTTTCACCTAAAACCCCAAAAATTTAAAAATAAAACCTTTTAGAGTCCATTTCCATAAATTGTTCACATGTTAATATTGTTCTAGTATTTTTTAGAACAAACGACGCCCATTCAATCACATCATTTCATTATGGAGAGCATATGAAGGACTTTTGGTGCACTTAATCATCATCAGATCATAAAACTCTAATGGAGGTGGTGAAGGAGGACAAGGTATATAATTCTTCCTTTTTTTGTGTATTACTTGTTTTATGTTATATTTTCTCTCATCCATAATTTTATTGTTGTGTTTAGATAGCTAAGAGCTTGGGGTTTTGGACAGGGAACATAGATTGGATTTCTAGATTAGTTGCATGGATTGGATTTAGATTGGTTTAGAGCAAATGGTTACTAGGAATGGGATCACAATATTGAAAGATTAAGTATTAGGAACTTAAGATTATGTATTTTTGTTAGGATTGGATTTGTTGTATGTTGTGCTTCAGATTGGATAATATTTGAACTATTAAGGAAATAACCTATTTTTAGCACTACAGGTGAATGTGTTGGGTGGATGGAAGGGTTTGGGGGACTTAGGATAGCGATGACGAATGCAACTAATGATGGAAATGGGGAGGGAATGTATGGTGTACTCTCCAAGGATTATGCCAAATAGGAATGGTATTCTCCATTTTTTTGTGTCATTCATAATATTGTGTTGAAGTGCTTATTGAAGATGCTCTATGTTTTGTTGTAGAAGACTGGATATATCAAGGTGATGGGGAAGCAATCCATTAGGAAATATACGAAAAACAAGATCAAATGCAATATTGAAATCAGAACCTAATCTAATTCAAAAACATTTAATCTATCCTATTCCATCACTCATGAAATGTGAAAATCTAAGCTATTTGAATGAAAGTAAGATCCTAATATATCCAAACCAATTCAAATAACACAAGAAAATATTACCATCCCATGTTGGAGTGTATTTGCATAATGTTGGGTTGTTCGTATCACTGCAAAGCCTCTATTGCTTACGTGCACAAGCTTGATGATCGATGCTTGTTCTTGAAGAAATGATGAAGCTCTCTCAATGGTAATCTTGACAACACTTCATTGCATAAGTTAAGTTGAAATTTTGATCATTATTTGTGAAGAGAAAGGCTTGTTATATAGAAAAAGCAATTTTGAATCGATGGTCAAGATCGCGTTGGAGAATATCCAAATTAATGGTCAAAATGAGTTGAAAGGATTTAGACATGAGGAGATTGTGCAAAGTTTATTGCAAAATTAGGGTAATTGAAGAATAGATTGGCTAGTTAGGATTTTGATCATTAGTTAGCACCACTGGATTAGTTAGAATTAGATGGTTGAGTTAGCAAAATTAGATTGCTTTGTTAGAAAAATACTCTAGTTAGCAATCAAAAAGCGGGGTGAGGAATATTAATTCTATTTATTTAATTAATTAATTAATTCCA
>VDFB02243083.1:0-18849 GCA_007258455.2 Sequoia sempervirens | reverse complement strand
ATGGTTGTGTCTCACATGAAAGGTTGCAAATATCAAGATGAAGTTGGCCACATTAACAAAAGATTATTTAATATTTATGTGAAGCAACTCTTCACAAAAGACGTCTCCAATAAATAAATAGTTGTAAGCTATATTTAATTTATTGCTTTATGAAAATTGCGGCTGGAAGTAAGAGGCCCGCGGCTATACATCAACAGATTTTACATGGAAACCCTTACAGGAGAAAACCACAATACAAAATTATGTACTTTATAATAAAATAGGTTTACAATGGTAGTAGGCACCAACCTACTAGAGGCACCAACCTACAAGGAGCACCAACCCACAAGGAGCACCAACTCCTTGCAAGGCACCAACCTTGACTTTCTTGACTGAAAATTTCAAATGTAGAATGAGATCTTTCAATAGATCTGCTTCATGCTTCAATCTATCCCTTCTATGTGACATTGTGATGTATGCTCTTCTTTTAGGCTCACACAAGAGATACTTCTGCACTTCTACACACAAGCTCTACTCACTATTTTTCAAATCTGAATTTGAATCATATATATATTTCTCATGCATTGCAACCTTTGTTAAACAACATGTCTTTGTCTTTTGAATCTGAAGATTGCACCTTTCCAAAACACAAATTGCACCACTTTACAAATTAATCTTTAATTTGATAAATCTGAAGTTGTTCCAAGACAAATCGCACTTCTCAAAATCTGAATTTGCTTTTTAATAAATGTCTTTTGTCTTCTCTTTAATTTTGTCCTTTATGTAATTTTGTCTTATTCAGAATCGCACCTTTTAAATCTTTGATAGATTAGTCTTTACTTTGAATCACACCCCTCCATAATTTTTGGCTTATCAAATCTGAAGAAGACTCGCGTCTCTTCATTAGTGCAATGTTTAGTTAACTTTTATTGTTCAATGTCTTTGTCTTGATGTCGCATCATTTTCTTGGAACAATCGTATCATTTCAAGTCTCCCTTTTGTTTGTATTAGAAACTTTTAATCATAGTTATCTTTTATGAAATCATGGCACTTTTGTAACTCCCTTAATTTGTCTCATTCATACCCAGCTCTGCCTTTTAATTTCTGAATCGCTGTTCTCTCTTTTTTTTGTCTTTTACATTGTTTGTTTTTTTTCTTAATTTGTCTTTTTTCTGACTTTGTCTTCATTCACTCAAGATATCGATCAATTCTTTATGTTGCTTTCAAGATGTTGAGAATCTGATCAAAATCAGTTTGTAATATACTTCAACAAAGTAGATTTCGACTGATCTAGTTGCTCTTCATCTTTAGATTAAATCAATCTCTTCAAGGGTGATATGATTTTGCTCAAACTGTAATATACTTAAGTTATATTGATCTCATTACTTTCTCTTAATTTGACATCAATGACAATTTGCAACACATTGTCGGGTATGACTTCTATGTAATGGACCTTTCCTTTCCCAAGGCATCTATGTCCCAGCGCCCAAGGTTCTTTGCAAGCATAGCAAAGTTTCTTTCTTCTTAACTCCTCCCTAGTTTCTTCATCCATTCTCTTTCTTGGCCACTCCCTTGAGATAGGTGGATTTTGTTTGTCCCTTTGGAATGAGGACCCTTTAGATGTAATCTTGTCCTTTGTAGTGCTAGAATCCATATCTCTAGCCTTTTTAATGGCTTCTTGAAGCGTATCAGGGTTGAGGGTCTTGACCCAACCCCTTAAAGGATCCATTAGGCCATCCATGAATAGGACAATCAATCTTCTTTCGGAGATGTCGGTGACCAATACCGAAAGCCTTTGAAAGTCCACAATATATTCATCAATGTGCCCATCTTGCTTTATTTGTGCCAACTCCTTGAAGTGGAGCTCGGGTTCCTTGTTGCCGAACCTCTCTATGAGCTTCTTTGTGAATTCCACGTACGAAGTGATTTGATCATGGCCCAAGGTAATCATGCCATGGTACCATCATTCATGAGCCACCCCGTCTAGATGTAAGGCAACATACTTGATTGCTTCATTCTCTGGCATGGGATTGAGTTGGAAATACGTATCAACCTTTTGGAGCCACGATCATGCTGTGATCTTTCCTGAACCGTCAAAATATGGTAAGTGAAGCTTACCAATTTTCCTCCTTAGGTCATTATTATGGTCTCTATTTCCTCTGTTAGGTAGATGCTTCATTCTAATGTACATATAGTCTTTTAAGGACATATGTGTTTGTGATCCTCCGGCTAACCAATCTTGGTGGAATTGATCTTGTAATTCTACCAATGTTGGTTCATTGCTTGCTTGTGGATCAATCCTAGGTGGGAAGGTAGGTATCATAGGCCTAGAATTGGTTGTAGGGACATGATGACTTGGGGTTCTATTATTGCTTGAATTTTTTTCACTTTCCCACTATTGCCAACTTGATTGTTCTTGTTTGTGTTCATCATGATTTTTGTTAATGAGTTCAACATTTGTGCCATCTGTGTTGGGTAGCCATAAATTGGTCCATACGATTGTTGAGGTCTTTGTCCATATTACTGTTTCCTTGTTCCCTAGACTCGGGAGTATTGTGGATGCCTAAGATGTTGGAGGTTGTTCTTCCTTCAGGAGCTCGGGCAGGTTCCCACAATTTCTTTATTTCTCTATTGTAGTATCTCCTTTCTCTTTCACTCATCCACCTTCACAGGCTGGCAGGTTTGACCAGCTCTGATACCACTTGTGATGCCCCCTTATAGATCTAACTGGATTTGTCTTTAATCCTATAAAGTAAGGTATAAATAAGCCTAGAATTGATAATTCTAATGATAAGCTTTAAATTGATTAAGAGTAATCTTCAAAGCTATTATGGACTTGGTTATTTGAGTTACATTATTATATATGTATTGATAATAATTAACAAATTTTTGATAGAAATGAGCTCTATCTGATATAGATTTTGATAGGCAATCTGCAATTTGAACTGTTTTAAAAGATGCGAATAGACACTATAATAGGAATGATATTTCAGATTTATCTATCCAAATATATGCATATGAATGTAGGCCAGATTGTGTCTATCTTCAATCGCTGTTTCTGTCCTTTATCCTTTAATTCATGCGATTCAAACCTTGGCCGAGCGTCTGATATTTTTCTCTCATCATGCAGCCTGTGTTAAGGGTCGATTGGCTCCCTAGGAGCGCCCTGCTTCTTTACTTAAAACTGTATTAAACTTCCAATCTGATCGATGCCATCTTGCTTGACGATGTCTAATCTTTAATATCCCCAATTGGGCAAATGACATGTCCCTCCATTCTTTAAGTTAATCACACCTTTTTGAAAAGGCATGTCTTGTTAATATAATGAATTGATGCTCTTTAGTTATAATGACAAGTCGGCCTCCTTTGGTTGGATGGCTGCTGAGGGTTATTTGTTTAGAAATAATTATTATTATCTTATTAATAAAGGTATCGTCCATCTTCATGAATTTTATATATTTTATATCATTCATGGTTAGCTCTTTTCTTAGGTGGATAAATGGGGATTATTACAGTCTCCAGCTTTATAAAGAATTAGAAGGGAGCTTTGGGTCCATTGTTTGTGGAAGCCTTGTTTGAGTGCAATTCCATTTCATAACCTTTATTTTTCTTTTTTCCCTTTGCCAAATTTTCATTGCTATTTTAATGTCTCTCAACTATGAAGAAATTTAAATAAAAGGGGTAGTGTGTTCCAGCCTATAAGCAATGAGGGTAAGAGCAACATTTAGAGTTGTTAAAAATAGTTGTTCTAATAATTGAGGTTAATATTTTGGATTTCAATGCCTTTCCTAGAAAAGATTTATTTCCAAAGCTTCTTTGGTATTAAAGTCTATATATGTTATTTAACATGTATATTGTTGATATGTATGCTCACCATTTTTGTCTTTTTGTTAGTAAATATTATATCTCCATGTCTAGAGATATTAGTGTACAAAGGATGGATGTTTTTAAATTTTGAAATAACTAAAATTTAAATTGTTGAAAATATTTTTCTTGTCTTACATAATTCGAATTAAATAAGTTGTATTGTTTCATTTTGTAGGTTCAAGCAGTATATAATGCCATGAAAAGAGATGTTCGCATGAAGTACTTCTTATGATACATTTATAATTGTAACTTGTAAATATTTTCTTGTTTATGATGTAATAATGTTTGTTTTCAATAGTGAGTTGGAATGTTATATATAATTTGCTATCATCTTCTAACACATGCATTAGAAAATAGAAATGTCTCCAAGGTTGTAATGGTTTCTTTTCTTATTGATGCAAATAAAAATAGGAATATTAACATATTTCTTCATTGAAAATATAATTTCTTAAATTCTTTTATAAGAGTAAAGCAAGATACAGTAACATGTAGTCCTTTAAGTAACTACCAAGAGATATTTTAAAGTTTTTGTTTTTTTAAATAAAATAAAATTCATAATAATTAACCTTATACCATAGTAAATAGAATTTGTTCTAATGATATTAACTTGTATATCAATTCTTGTATAATTGTTTTCAACATCTCAACATATTTTTCCTTCTTGAAAATGAATAATTATATTAATCTGTGTTGCATTTTTTGCAAATAATTAATCATAATTATTGTCCATATAGATAGCATGCCTAAATGTAGTTCTTAAATATATTTTGTAATCTAAACAATTGATATTGTCTTTTCTTATATAAATACTCAATTAATGCATTATAAGATGTTGTACCCCAAAATTAAATTTTTTGTTACACTTAGACATCTTGAAGAAATGAGTAAAAGTCTTGTCAAATCAGTCAAAAAGGTCAAAATTTGGGTGTGCATGTCCTGCATGAAGGGTTAAAACACAAAATTTTCAATTTCCGACGATCTGGGTCTGCTAAGAGCAGCTTAACCTACAAAACCCAGATCTCAGTTTTTCATCCCTAAATTTTAGGAAAACTGCTATTTTTAGAAATTTTCTTGAAATAGTAATGTTTTCTGGGTTTCTTTCGAAACGGATACTGGCAAAATTTTCTAAAAATAGAAAGTTGGTCCGACAGGGTCCGAACTGATTTTGATTGGCTCAAAATGTGTCTGTATCAGGCTGGTGCAGTCAGATTCTTAAAATAATCAGTTTTGCCCTACTGGGTCTATTCAGCTTTTTCAGAAGCATATCTGGAGTTTCGAGGTCATCAATGGAGGTCATCTGACTGCCAGGCGTCAATGTTAGCATTCAAACTTCCAGCAGAAGGTGAAACGATGAACATGCACGAGGAACGAGAAAGAAAGTTGAAAAGTCGTGAAAATTTTCTAACACTGTTGAGTTTGGGCACCCCACTTGAAGAAAGGCGCCCATCTTTTTAGGGCATCAGATGAGTGAATTAGGGTTACGGTCTCCAATGAAAGTTGTTCAGTGTTCAGTCAGCTTCGCGATGGATATCCCCGTCAGAGAATCCGACAATCCAGTCTCCAGCAAATTCAAGTCAAAGTGGAAGGTATAAAATGAAGATCTGAGACTTGAAGAAGAATAAATCGAGAATTTTTCTAAGTCTGGAGAAACTGGGCGCCCCAGTTGAAGAAAGGCGCCCAACTTTTTAAGGGTGCAAACAGATGAATTTGCAGTCAAGGTCATAACGAGATGTCTTCAGAATGCAACAGGCTTCCCAGTGAGCTATCCCACACGACAAACGGAGCTCGCAATCGTCAGATTCAAAGAGCTGAACAAAGGGTCCGATGAGAGTTGAAAAGAGAAATCTAAAAGCAAAGGTGAAATAGGTGAAAAATAAACTAAGTGGGCGCCCCCAGTCAAGATAGGCGCCCAAGCTTTTGAAGGGTTAAAAGCTACTTTTTGGCAGAATTGTTTCCAGAAGACCCCTCCTGAAATCCTCTCAGCTTCGCAACGAGCTCAAACATTTATCAATCCGACGCCCAGAGCTCAAGATTCAACAAGGTCATCCACAACAGATAGAGACATGAATAAATTGAAAAAAATTCTAAGTCTGATGGAAGTGGGCGCCCCAGTTGAAGAAGGGCGCCCAAACTTTAAAGCCTTCAAATGATGGAATTTGCAGAAGTAGCGTCCAAGAGTGCCTCATCAAAATCAGTCTGGCTATCCAACGAAGTATTCAGACAGTCAGTCAGATCAGTATTGCTCCCGGAATCGAAGATTCACCAGAAAATCAAAGGGAGAAGGAAGAACTTGAAAATCAAGAAATGGCTAACACTGAAGAAGTTGAAGCCCCTAGAAAAAGCACTCAGTGAATTGGAATCAAAATCAAGTTTTGCCCAGCCGGGTGCCTCGAAGCGATCTTTCGGTACTCGGTCGAGGCTCGCCGTGGAAAATCGCACTCGGCTCGTCTGATGCGGGTTGATACATCAACCCAGCGGGGAAATCGGCCCGAAGTAACACGCAAAATGGAGAAAAGTTGAAAAAGTTGAAATTTTGACTAACACTGGTGAAGTTGAGCGCCCCTCTTGGAGAAAGGCGCCCAAAGTTCCATGCCTTAGAGAATTTTTGAAGATTTTCAAATTTTCAAAATTTGCAAGAAGAGAAGGATGGCGTCCAAATCTGATGAGCTAAGATTTAGGGTTTTGAAATAAAAGCAAAAAGAAAGCAAAACCTAAATCAGACCCTAAGTCTATTTAACACTTCTTTTCAATGTATTTTTCATTATTTTTGCAGGTAGCATCCAAAGGAGAAAGTTGGAACAGCAAGTTTGAAGAATTTTTGTGATTAAAGAATCCATAGTTGCTGGTTTTACATCAGATTTTTCAGACCAGCAAGCATAAACCCTTGCTTTTTCATTCTTTTTGTTCCAGAAGATCAAATTTTTCAAGCAGAAGGCCAAGGCTTTCAATTTTTCAGTCATCTGGGTCTTTTTGCTTCTATCTTCTGAAGAATTTTTCAAGAACTTCATCAAGTTGCAGCAAGTGCTTTTATCTTGCATGACAGTGAAAACCTCAGTGCATTCAAATTTCAACCATCTGGGTACTTTCCAATCAGTCTTCTGAAGAAAACCCAAATCGCAGCTTTTTTCAAGAAAGTTCAAAAACCTAGGGTTGGCTGCTTTTTCGATCAAACGTCAGAGTTTTGCAATTTCAATCAACTGGGTCCATTTCTAATGATATTCTGAACAAAACCTAGATGCCAACTTTTTTTGGGAAAAATTGAAGAAATTACGGTTTGCTGCTTTTTCAAGCTAAATTCAAGATTTTCAAAAACGGACGATCTGGGTTGTCTTGCATTGATAATTTGAACAAAACCCATATCTCAGAAAAATTTCTCAAAAAATTAAGTTGAAGAAGCACAAAAAATCAGCATTCTAAAATAGAAATTGCTCAAAACTTGTCAGATCTAGGGCGAGTTTACAGTCATTCTTCAAGTTTTCCGAAATGGAGTACACTCCCAATGCTTTCAAGACTGAATCAGCTCTCTTTCACAATTACATCAAAACAGTTGAGACAGACTTGCATCATGTTAAGCGATTGTTGTACATGCCTTGGAAGGCAGGGCAACACTTCAATCAAAACTGGGACCTGCGGACTCGCAGCAGCGTCTATTCCCTATGAACCTTGAGTTATTAATTGCTTGCATTAAGCATTACAACTTAGGCTACTAGGAGATGATAATTTAGGTTGATTTAGGTCTAAAGCGATATGGTGAAAGGTGTTTCATTCCCCAGCTGGCGTAACTCTTTCAAAGGGATGAATGTGTGAAAGATGTGGAATATGCATAAATACTCATCTGACAAGAATTGTACAGAGAGATGGATGAAGAAAAATAAGACATTGCAGAATGTCGGGCGAGGGGAGTTCAAGGACGAGGTTGCTATCATCATCACTTTGCTCAACAGGGCCACTGGTTCAGCAGATGCCACCAAGTTCCAACCTTGGATGTTTTATGCCATACCTCACATTATGAAAAAGACTGAGTTTTATGATTGGCCTACTTTGATTAGTGACTGCCTACATCAGCAAATAACAGAATATTTCCAGTTTCATGTATTCCACATGGTATCATAGTGACATAAGGTTGATTGAAGAGGATTGAACAGGGATCGATGGCATTACAACATGTATACTGTTATTTTATACCATTGGAATTCTAGTCGTTGCCACCACTACAAAGATTGGCTTGAGGCATTCTTGATGTACACATTGCGTGACTTAGACAATGAATTGCACGTCCGCATCTCTTCAGTTGCCCGAGCAGCAATGGCGGAATGGGCGGATTGGTTTATACAGTTTCCTACCTTTACCTATCTCAGGGTTTATGGTTATTCAGGTGCCCCGCTCATGTTGCCAAGGTATCCGTCGGACGAGGTCATCTTCATGGAATTCTTGAGGCAAGCTCACGGTGTCCATACAGTCTTGAGAAATAGAAAGAAACCCTCTCTTCACTTTCCATTAGGGTTGGGTATTTATACATGCAGGACTGCTACAGATGCCAAGACAATTGGAGAAGAGTTAGATAAATTTGACCTAAAATCCTATAGTGAAAGGCGATCATTTGATCCTCACGGTGTCTACGCTGGCCGGTTGGAGAAGAACTACAATCACATACCCGCACTTGAAGATTTTTGGGCTAACTGTGCAGATGAGTTTGAAGTGCGAAGGCGTAGCTACAGCAGGTTGACTCTCCATCAGATGAAAGATTGTTTAAATGAAGATATAGAAGGGCTCTCCGATGATGATGAAGATGTGCTTCTACCAATGTACACTCAGAAAAGAATCGAGGATCAGCCTCTTCCGCAAGTTAATTGGGAAAACAAGGAATCTCTTTCAATTGAAGACAGAACAAAACAAGTCATTGAGTATAGTAAGGTTTTCTTAGTGCTTAAAAGGAAGAACTCTATTCCAGTGGCAGAGCCGCCAAGGATAATTCCCTCTTCTTCTACAGCACAGTCAAAAGGAAAGGGTAAAAGTCACTCTCAAGATGGCGTCAAAGGTTGTAGATCGAATAAAAACATAAAAAGGTTGGATTTCTCAGGCATAGTCATACAGGAACAGCCTACAGTAGATTCAGAAGTTCCTCTTGACGAGCCCATACCTCAAAATGAAGCAGAGGAGCCGCCTTCAACACATGTTCCTGTACCTTTGACGGGTTCGTCACCAATTCACATTGATCTTGATATCGAAGATAATGAAGAAATTACAGCAGTACCTCCTGAGGAAGTTAGTAAAGATACTACGGTGTCTTGGCTTGAGAACTCCTTAGGAAGGGTTAGGAGAAGGCCTTCGTATCAAATGAGTGTTGATGATCTCCATAACATCTATCAGGAACCTCCTAAGAAGAAGGCAAAGAAGCAAGTTCATTTTGATAGGAATCCTGATAACGAGATTGTCGTAGAGACTGCCGTGCCCCCAGAAGATAAGAATAGGGATGAGGTAAATATGGATGATTTCGTCATGGTCAAGGCTAATCTTGGTAGAAATACCAGACATGCAGATTTGAGTCTCTTCAAAGTTGTATCTGAAAACCTTCATGAAAGAGTGCTAAAAGATGGAGAAGATAAGGCAGCCCTCAAGGCTGAAAATCAGCAGCTTAAGCTTTTCATTTCTAACCTTGCTCGTGGTTCTTCACAAGCAACCCAGTTGCTGCCCCAGGTCTTAGAGACACCAGCTGATCACCATCAGTTAAGACAGCTGGTCATATGTGGGAAAGAGACTCAGGAGTGGATCGAGAGCTTCATTGTCAGAGGAAAGGAGATCTTGGCTCGGATGTTCCAGTTGAGAGAGAATGCTCATAAACTTCGTCAAAGCATCCGAGGATTTGAACAAACATTGGCTGAAGTAAAACCTAGGCATGAGATTATCATTGCTGATTTAGACACAGCCTACGGTTCAGCGGTTTCAAAGGAGCACAAAAGACAAATCCTTGCATGGAGAGAACGTCATGTTTTCAAAGTTAAAACCTATGAGAGGATATCTGAAGAATTCATCACCTACAGACAAAGGGTGGTTGAAGCTCTCCTTTTCATCAGCGAATTTGTCATAGAGATCCCCTCTCAGTACAGTCTTGAAGACGGTTCTTACGTCGGGCTTGAGGAGGTGCAAAATCAATTCCAGAATGTTGTTCATAATTAGCGTGATTGGCGGAAGGATGACCATATTTCAATGATGTCGACAAGAAGTTCAATATCCGCTGACCAATAGAATCCCGAAGATTTCACGAGATCTAATACGAATCTTTGAAGATAAATGCCTTAGCGGTGTTTTCTTAACTTTGTTGATGGCATAGATGCACGAACGGAGGACACAATCTCTCTCAAACTTCTAAGCGGACGTCGAGTCGAGCTTTAAGCGACTTTCTTCTAGAAGCTTTCTTTCCCGCTTTCTTTCTATTCTTGGAATGATCCTTATCCATTCTTTGAGAAGAGAAAGAAGATAAGATGTAATAGTTGGCGTTTCCCGCTTTTTCTGCTTTTTAGGGTTTCTTCTTTCTAGATTTAGTAATAAAACTTGCTTGCTGAGCAAGCCCTAGATTGTGAAAGCAAGGAGATTTTAGGGTTCCCTACTCCTCTGCTTCTCTATAAATAAGAACCTTTGCTCATTTATTTTCTTTAACCGTGCTTATGAGAACAAAACGCTGAGCCTATTGTGCCTTCTATTTGTTGCTCAAGTATTGTTCATTTGTATTGTGATAAGCAAATTGTTGAGCCTCTTTAGCCAACAAGGAGTTAGTAAGATTGCTGTTTTCTATTGTGTTAAGAATAAGTTTGCAAGCCTCCTTAGCTGCAATTTCTTGTTCAAGGCATGTTAGAAGTGAGCTTTGTTTCAGAGATTTGAGTAATAAAATCATGAGCCTCTTTTGCCTTGATCCAAAATCTCAGATTTCCGTTATCTATGTTTTGCTTTTATGATCTTTATTTCAGCTTGCAGTGAAGTGTGTAGGTGTTCGTTGAAAGAGAGATTATTGAAGTATTTTTGTCAGAAAATCTACCTTGTTAATTTCTAACTTCTCTTGCTCTGCTATTACTTGAGAGGTTAGGAACGTCTTTAGTTTAAGTTAGTAGTAGTTGAACTTCTTATCGAGAAAATCTCAGCTCTTGGCGTTTGTGTTTAAAAAACCTTGTGCTCTAAACTGATCCAAAAAGATAGGCAACTTAGTTTTAGTTTACTTTCTTTCAAACACCATCAGCAAGAGGGAGCTTCCCCTCCTAATTTGAAGAGCAGTTTATCTGTGCATAGCTGTCCGTTTTCAAATCCGCATTCTAGAGGTGCGAATTTAAACGCCAACAGTTTTCTGGCGCCCACCGTGGGGCACGAGGCTTTAAACAACAAAGAAAGCTTAGGCTTTATGTCACGGGTATGACCATCTGGCGTCCTACTGCTCCAGTTCGACAACGTGATCTTACACCTCCAGTTATCCAGCCAAGTTTCTAGATAATTGAAGGAGAGCAAGTAGACATCATCAACAGCTTGAGAAGTTTCATCTTTGAGAAGAAGGAGACCCCTGCTCAGTGGAGAAACGCTGCTGCTATTTTAGACAAAGAGGAATAGAAAGTCGATATTGCAGCTGAAAGACCTGTCTTGCCACCACCCGCGTGGAACTAGACAATCCTGGCGTACATAGTCTATACAAGGAGGAGAACAAGAACAAATATGCTCTTCCAAGGAGAAGATACTTTCCTTCCACATACGCGTCCTACGGAAGTTGGGGAGTCATCCGACACAGTACCTGAATCCAACACAGTTCCTGAGTTCAACGCCGTACCAGTGTTCGAAGAAGAAGAATCGGAAACAATGGGTGATAACCGCAACAACGATGACAACAACAATCGCAATCGGAGAAGAGGCCCCCCACTGCCTTGGGGTGATAATATCGGACCTTTGGCCTTAGGAGCAAATCACGAATTGCCTAAGGGGTCAAGAAAGCACTTTCCACGTTTCCAAGGTGATGGAAGTCAACATCCTGACGATCATCTTTCAGCCTTTTCAACGACTTGCGCTATTTTGCATGTAGGTCATGAAGATATTGCCGTACGTCTCTTTGTTGAGACACTCGCGGGAGCTGCTGCCGAATGGTTCAATCACTTGGAGCCTGGTTGCATAACCAACTGGAATACTATGACTGAAAAGTTTCTTGCGAGATTCAAGCCAGCTGAAGATAGCCACCAGTTGTTCACTCGACTTTCCAATTCAAAGAAGGAGGACAATGAACCAATGAGAGAGTTCGTAGCAAGGTTTAACCGCCTAGTTACTCGTCTTTCATATACACTCAATCCATCGCCCGAGATCCTGTTAAGCAGTTTTGTCAATGCACTTCCATCAGAGATAGCCTTTATCATAAGGTCGGCTCACGAGACGGAACTGGGAGAAGCACAACAAGGTGCGATAGAAATTGAAGACAACATGATCACTTCAGGATAGATCAGAGGAGATGCTATTAGGCCTTTGGTTCAAAGTTCAACATCCTTACTCAGCAGTTGCAATGAAGACCATTCCTCAAGAGGCACTGCTACTCAAATGCAACGCCTGCCTGGGCCAGTAACTACCACCCGCCTTACCCGCACTACGTGTTTCCTTATCAACTTCAAATGTCAGATAGCCAAGGAGGAATAATCTCAGCTCAACAATTAAGGTTACCGAGGGCTTACCTCCACCAAGGTAGCGCCCGGTTAATACACAAAATGTTGTGTTTGTTCTTTCATGATTCCAATCAACATGCCTACAGATTCCTTGCCCCGAAATTCAGAATGAACGCAGATAATGGATATGCCAAGCCGCACTGCACCAAGTTTCTGCTCCACCTGCGTCTGAACAAGGTCTTACCTCAATCGGACAACTTCGATGGCGACTCCACAACGGGCTACTTTGAAAGTGAACCCGATTTTGAAGAAGAAGAAGAAGATATTTGTCAGTACTCTCTTGCAGTTAATCCTGAGAATCATACGACTCCTGTGTTCACCAGAGCTCAACATCTGAGAGCACACAAAGAAGAAGAAGAAGAGAGGTTGAAGATATCAAAAGACAAAGAAAGAGAAGTAGCTTCTACTTCAAATATTAAGTCTTCTCAAGAGAACATGGAAGCAGTTGCTGAAGGTTCGTCCTCAGCAAATTTTGACATTGTAGATTCATTGATGAAGAACAAAGTGCAGATTTCTCAGTTAGAGTATCTCCAAGATCATCCAGAGCAAGTGGACCGACTTCTCAAATTTGTGAAGAAAGGACCTACCAAGCAGCCCACATTGCTCGAATCATCCGTACCGGCGGAAGACAAGCCTAAGCCCTTCTATATTTCTCTATATATAGGAGGTTACAAATTGAGCAATTGTATCATCGATTCCGGAGCTTCCGACAACGTCATGCCTCTACAAGTGATGAATGCTCTAGGACTTTCGTGCACCAAGACAAAGGACAAATGCTACTCACTGGAGTCCAAGTCGGTGCCGTTGGTCGGTCAATTAAAAGATGCTCAAGTGAGGTTGGCGGCTTGTCCTGAAAAGAAAATCATGATGACCATCCTAGTAGCTGACATTCCAGCAAGCTACGGGATGCTACTAAGCAGAAGCTTTTGCAAGGACCTCGGTGGAGAGATTCAGATGGATTGGTCTTCTGCAAATATTCCATTAAAGAAAGGAACTTTCAAGCTGGAACCAGAACCCAAATCTCGATTTGCGGTCGTGAAGTCTCAGGATCCTCAAGCTCAAGTTTTATATCAAGAAACGGGTCTTGGTACTTACGCCATGCTGTCGGAGGTTCCTGAAGAAAGTCAAGAGGTCGCATGCATCGTAGAGAAATCAGCAGATGATCCTAAGCTGTGGACTTTGCAGTTCGATGGGAGTTGTTCCACTGCTGGTTCGGGAGCAGGAGTTGTGATAATTTCTCCTGAAGGACAATTATATCCTTTTGCATACCGCGTGCAATTTGAATGTACAAATAATACGGCGGAATATGAGGCGCTTTTACTAGGTCTCAGGAATGCAAAAGATATGGGTATCAAATACCTTAAGGTCGAAGGTGATGCGGAGCTTGTTGTAAAGCAAGTCAGAGACCAATTCAGAGTGAAAGCAGATCGTCTTCGACATTATAGAAATAGGGTGTGGAATGCAATAGATTGGTTCGAAGCATTTGATATCAAGTACATTCCACGTCTGGAAAATAGCAGAGCAGATGCCCTCGCGGTATCAGCTTCACTTTTCATGCCACATTCTGACTTTCGTCAGAATGCGTTTGCTATTGAATTAATATACAGGCCAGCTGTACCTGACAACTGTGACAATTGGCAAGTCTTTAATGATGATGAACACATTAAGGAGTTTCTTGTTATGGGAGATAATTTCAAGGAATTGTTCTTTGAAGGCAGTTCATCTACTCACAGAGAAGCAATAACAGAAGTTTCTGATACGCCAAAGATTGCTGAAGATAAAGAAATTCCAGAAGAACCAGAATCCAGCATAATCCAGTTGAAAGGAAATAAAATTCCCAAGGGTTTAGTTTCCTTGGAGAATATTTTTGACAGGCATGATAGATACATTCAAGAGCAGAGAAATTCAAGTGACAGAACTTCTGCCGAATATCAACAAGTCAATATTGGTACAATTGACAAGCCCAAGCTTGTTAATTTAGGTACATGCTGCACGGCAGAGGAGAGCGAGAAGTTCATTTCTTTGTTCCAGCAATACCGAGATGTCTTCGCCTGGTCATATGAAGATTTGAAAGTTTTTACACCAAGAGAATTGTCTCACACAATTCCTCTTCAACCTGAAGCAAAGCCCTTCAGGCAAAAACAAAGACACTACAATCCGCGGATTCAAGACACCATTTACGCGGAGATCCAAAAGATGGTGAATGCAAAGATCATCTTTCCAATCCATCATTCCACTTGGGTGTCGAATATAGTTCCTGTGCGCAAGAAGAACGGTGAAATCAGAATTTGTGTTGATTTTAGGAACTTGAATCAATCATCGCTCGAGGATAATTATCCTTTGCCAATCATGGAGCACACTTTACAGACGGTTACCGGTTCAGAGATGCTGTCTTTATTGGACGGTTTTTCTGGTTATAATCAAATAGCGGTGGCTGAGGAAGATCAATTCAAGACGGCATTCACTACCCCGTGGGGTACGTTTGCATATGAAAGAATGCCCTTCGGCCTCATCAACGCCGGTGCTACATTTCAAAGAGCCATGGATTTGGCATTTGGTGATTTGAAGAATAAAGTAATAGTTGTCTATCTTGACGACCTCACTGTTTTCTCGAAGACACGACAAGATCACTTTCAACATCTGGGGAAGGTCTTCGAGAGATGCAGATATCATAAAATATCATTGAATCCGAAGAAGTCTATCTTCGCGGTGACGGAAGGCAAGTTGCTTGGACACATCGTCTCCAAGGAGGGAACTCGAATTGACCCAAGTCAGGTTGAAGCTATCCAAAGTTTGTCTCTTCCAACAAGCAGAACAGGGGTACACTCCTTCTTTGGTAAGGTAAATTTCATACGAAGATTTGTACCAGATTTTTCTGAGTTGACTAAAGATATATCTGCTATGATGAAGAAGAAGACAGTTTTCAAGTGGACGGAAGAAGGAAAGAAGGCGTTTGCAGCGATAAAAGAAGCCATCAGTCGAGCTCCAGTACTAGTCTGTCCTAATTTTGAAAAGGAATTTATCCTTTATTGTTATGCGTCAGAGCATACTCTGTCTGCCATTCTGACACAAAAGTTAAATGAAGAAACTGAATCTCCCATAGCTTTCATGAGCTGCAGTTTCAAGGACAGCGAATCAAGATACTCTCAGATTGAAAAGAATGCCTATGCGGTGGTTCGAGCTATAAAGAATTTCAGATTTTATATCCTAAATTCTCACACCGTTGCGTATGTCACAGATCCAGTAGTAAAGAGTGTGTTGACTCAACAGGAGATGGGCTCCAAAAGAGGAAACTGGGTCGCAAAGGTACAAGAGTATGACTTGGAGATCAAGCCAACCAAACTCGTCCGCGGGAGAGGTCTTTGTCAATTGATGGCAAAAGATGGTGATAAGAAACTTCAAGCCAAAGGTATACCTAAGATTGAACCTGAAGTTAAAGAAGACCTTCCAATGGTCTTGCTGATTGAATCTTCGGGAGAATGGTTTACTGAGATATGGTATTACCTAACATACGGTGATTGCCCAAATCACCTGAACAAGCAACAAAGGAGAACGCTTAAGCTGAAAGCGCAAAATTATATAATCATCAGCAATGTTTTGTACAAGCGGGGCCTTGACGGAACATTCTTGTTGTGTGTTACCAAAGATCAACAACGGCGCTTGCTGGAAGCTTTCCATAATCAAGCATGCGGTGGTCACTTTTCATCAAAGGTGACAGCTTTTAAAATCTTGCGGGCTCAGTTCTTTTGGCCGACTATGTTCCGCGATGCATATGAGTGGGTACATAAATTTCAATTGTGTCAGCAGTTTGTTGGCAAAGCAAAGTTAGCAGCCGCTCCTCTCAGGCCAGTTGTAATAGATGCTCCATTTCAGCAATGGGGTTTAGATTTTATTGGTCCTATCAACCCACGTTCCAGCAAGGGGCATATTTATGTCCTTACAGCCACTGATTATTTCACTAAATGGGTTGAAGCCATTCCTACCAAGCGAGCTACGTCCGAGGTCGTGTGTGAGTTCTTAAAGGAAAACATTGTCACACGCTTCGGAGTGCCTCGCAAAATTGTGACAGATAATGCGACATGTTTCTCATCAGAGGAGCTAATGGAGTTCTGTTTTGATCACAGCATTACACTATCTCATTCATCAGATTATTATCCCCAGGGTAATGGACAAGCTGAATCATCGAACAAGAACATTGTCACAATCATTCGCAAGTTGGTTGATTCCAGTCAGCGAACTTGGCACAAGAAACTTTATGATGCTCTCTGGGCCGACAGAATTACTCTGAAGAGAGCCATTGGTACCTCACCCTTTATACTCCTGTATGGTACAGAAGCAATGATACCCATCACATTGGAGTTGTCCGCCTTGCAGCTGGCAACCGCAATGGAAGATGGAGAGTTCACAGATCCCATTCAGAAGCGTATCATGTACCTGACTAAGCTTCAAGAAGAAAGGGAAGAGGTAGTAGACAGAATCACTCAGCACCAGGAGCGGGTGAAGAAGATTTTTGACAAGAAAGCTCGCCAACGAGATTTCGAGGTTGGAGATCAAGTCCTTTTATGGGATAAGAGACATGAGCCCAAGGGAATGCATGGGAAATTTGATTCCTTGTGGCTGGGACCTTTCAAGATTCACGAGCCCGCTGGAGAGAACACCTATATTCTCTTGCGCCTGGATGGAAGTCTCCTCCCTCTACCACACAGCGGGCAGTACCTGAAGCACTTCGTCCCTTCGGGGGTGGAGTAAGTTCTCAAAATCAATCTTTGTACATATTTTTCATTGCTTTTCGTGATGTGTTTCCCCTTTCCGTGATGTTTTCGTTATGTTG
Source organism: Sequoia sempervirens (assembly GCA_007258455.2). Taxonomy (NCBI): domain Eukaryota; kingdom Viridiplantae; phylum Streptophyta; class Pinopsida; order Cupressales; family Cupressaceae; genus Sequoia; species Sequoia sempervirens. Next base: position 1,491 of record VDFB02243083.1, on the reverse strand, counting down.
TATTTCCCCTTTCCGTAACAGTCCTGTCGTGTTTTAGGTGATTAGGAGTCTTGTTTTAGATTATTAGTAGGGAAGTCCAACTATTAGGTGTTTTTTTTAGGAAGTCCGGTTATAGGTGATTAAGGAATGTCCTGCAAATTAGGTGATTAGGAAATGATGCTGACTCCGATACCCAATGGATAAGGCACTGGTCTAAGCTTAAAACTTCAGAGATTCTATGGTTCTCCTATGCCGAAAGTATCCGCCATGGTCCCCAAACAGAGCCAATGTTGTACCCCAAAATTAAAATTTTTGGTTGCTAATTTTAGACATCTGAAGAAATGAGTAAAGTCTATCAACCGGCCAAAAAGGTCAAAATTTGGGTGTGCATGTCCGATGAAGGGTTAAACACAAAATTTTCAATTCCTCTGACGATCCTGGTCTCTGCTAAGAGTAAATTTTAATCCTACAAAACCCATCTCGCCTTTTTCATCCCTAAACGAAACCGTCATTTTAGAATCTTCAATAGTAATGTTTTCCGTTTTTCTGGGTTTCTTTCGAAACAGATACTGGCAAAATTTTCTAAAAATAGAAAGTTGGTCCGACAGGGTCCGAACTGATTTTGATTGGCTCAAAATGTGTCCGTATCAGGCTGGTGTAGTCAGATTCTTAAAATAATTAGTTTTGCCCTACTGGGTCTATTCATCTTTTTCAGAAGCATATCTGGAGTTCCGAGGTCATCAATGGAGGTCATCTGACTGCCAGGCGTCAATGTTAGCATTCAAACTTCCAGCAGAAGGTGAAACGATGAACATGCACGAGGAACGAGAAAGAAAGTTGAAAAGTCGTGAAAATTTTCTAACACTGCTGAGTTTGGGCGCCCCACTTGAAGAAAGGTGCCCATCTTTTAGGCATCGATGAGTGAATTAGGTGCTACGGTCTCCACGAAAGTTGTTCAAGACCCGGGCCTTCACATGGATATCCCGCCAAAGATCCCAAAACGCCCAAAGAAATTCAAGCCAAAGCAAGGTATAAAATGAAGACTGAGACGAAGAAGAATAACGAATTTTTCTAAGTCTGAGAACTGGCACCTAATCAGCGAAAGGCGCCCAACTTTTTAAGGGTGCAAACAGATGAATTTGCAGTCAAGGTCATAACGAGATGTCTTCAGAATGCAACAGGCTTCCCAGTGAGCTATCCCACACGACAAACGGAGCTCGCAATCGTCAGATTCAAAGAGCTGAACAAAGGGTCCGATGAGAGTTGAAAAGAGAAATCTAAAAGCAAAGGTGAAATAGGTGAAAAATAAACTAAGTGGGCGCCCCCAGTCAAGATAGGCGCCCAAGCTTTTGAAGGGTTAAAAGCTACTTTTTGGCAGAATTGTTTCCAGAAGACCCCTCCTGAAATCCTCTCAGCTTCGCAACGAGCTCAAACATTTATCAATCCGACGCCCAGAGCTCAAGATTCAACAAGGTCATCCACAACAGATAGAGACATGAATAAATTGAAAAA
>VDFB02243078.1:0-24260 GCA_007258455.2 Sequoia sempervirens | reverse complement strand
AAATTTTGTCATCTATCGACATCTAGTTATTAGTTATGAAATGTGAAGTAATGCTTTTAGTTTGAAAGATGTGCAATGCAATGTAATCAATTTTATGAATATAAACTACAAAAATCTATTTTTTACTAAGTTATCGGTTGGTTTGGGTATGGATTTAGGGTTCCAGAACCCGGTTCCCAATTGAAGCTTTTTGGGGTTGGGTTTGTTTTGGGAGTTGCATTAATACAAAACCTATAAAAAATCAGAAATATATACATATTTGCAATGAGTAATCAAGTTCAAATACACCACCATATTAATAGTCAAATAACATAGCAAAAATACACCACCACTTTCATAGTCAAATATTAAAATATTAGTGATACTCGAATGTCATGATACAAAATTATAAATTAAAGTTCAAACATAAAAATGTCAAGTGTTTACAGTCAGCCATTATTGATCGTTGATCAATCTGAAAAGTCTGAACATTTTTCTGTGTGGAAGGAAAACAAGAAAATAGTGTTACATAATTATTTACATTGTGAAAGAGCCAAAACCTTTTTATTGCAGATGTAGAAGAATCTCAATGATTTTTTCGATGTCCTTGCCTTGGAACGAAACTATCCTGAGCCATGAATGATTGACCAGGAACTGTGAGAAAGAAATAAGATAAATCATGCAACTTGTTGCAATTTATTTCCTTGGGAAAAAGGGTAAAGTTTGCTTTTTAGGGAGAATTTCCTTTAGAGTTTGAACACATTGATAATTTTCAAGATAGACTTAGCCAAATATGTCATCTAGGTTTAAAGCTTTTAAGTAAAATGTTTGCTTCTTAAAATTTTGTTCAAAATTCAAGATGCAAGCTCTCCTCCCTTAGGGAAGAGAAGGCCTATCAAACCTAACACTCTTATGCAACACTTCTTAAGTTCTTGTTGATGTAGTATTAGATGTGAAGTTTCAAAATAGGCATGGTTATATAAATTCTCATCTCAGGACTATCATTGCATCAAATTAAGAATTTTTAATGCTTTATGGTCTAGACAAGAGAAGTATGGAGTAGTGTTCCAATGCTAAAGTCTTATTGTGAATCTCTTTGCTATAAGTGTTTCAAAAATGAGGAATTTGTCTTCTGCACCAAATGAGAAATATTCACAATATGTGCTAGGAAGGAATAAGTCCATAAGATCAAGTATACAAGAACTGAGAATTGCAAAATTGGCTTACATTTGACTTCCACACACATAAATTTCCACACTTCTCGATGTTCATACGTAAGTCAAAAAGTATATGTGCATAAGTTGTAAAGTATACACTTCAATACATGTAACTCATATCTATTGAACCATGAATTTATAATGCAAATATGGACATCATCGATAAAAAAGATTTGTATTAAAAGCAAATAGCCATGTATGCATACATCAATATATGTCGATATAAGTATAAAATATAGTTACAAAATAGCCATATAGGCTTATGAGAATGCCATATAGGCATACAATGTCAAATAAATCCAATACAAAATATGTACAAAATTTCCATGTAGGCATACAACAAAGGGCTCTACATTCAAAATTCATTTCTCTCCATGCTCTGGTTCAAATACAATTTTATTTCCCTTTGCTTGGCGATCCGATGGCGATAAGTCTGTCACCCATTTTTGCTGTGCTCGAGGAGTGCTCCTGCTGCTCCTCCTAGTGTTTAGCTCCTGGTGAAGTTTTAACTGTTACAATAAGAAGTAAAGACATTAATATATAGAAATTACATTATAAAAATTGATATATTTAACAAAATAATCACTTACGACCATCTCACGATCACTCTCCTCGATGGAAATATTTGCATGCCGATGTTGAGGCATGCTCAATGTATAAACCATCCAAATAGGAATTAAACTATGAATCAATAATGGTTTGATTTTTCACTAGAACTAGTTCATCTATAACAATGAATGTAAATTGAAATTCTAGTAATTTGCCTCATACCTCCCCTATCAGAGCCATCGAGGATTGTATAGCAGAGGAAACACCAATATCCATTGCCCTTGTTACGTTTGGTGGTGTTTTTGTCACCAACATCTGAAAATAAAACAACAAATTATTCAATCACAAAAAAGTTACAATAGTGATCCACGTGATGACTTATAATGTATGAGATCTAATGAACAAAATTTTGAGTACAAGTATTAAACTATATATTTCTGATTATTAGTTATCGAATTTGAAGTAATGCTTTGAGTTTGAATGATGTGTAATGCAACGTAACCAACAATATGAATATAAACTACAAAAATCTATTAAACTTAGAATTCATTAGTTAATTTCTCTTTATTCTATATTACCTTTGTGAATGTTTGATCAAATCTACTAGCACTAGGAGGTGTTTCCTTGAAACCTCCAACATTACCCTATTCAACATCCAAAATCACATATTAAAGTACCATTCGTAAAACAATGCTATTAACATGTAATAAATTTATAATCGTTTACTAGTTACATACCCCATTGATAGGTGTATTGCAAAAAATAAGTAGGTGGATGACTGGTGTATCTAGTCTCTACACTGTGACCCTGCAATTTTATTAAAATAATAAAACTAAATTAGTTAATCTTTCATTTCACAATAGAAATTTAATAAATTAAATTCAACATTGAACATGCTGAATTTTACCTGAATGTCAATGCCATATGCATCATGCAAAATGTCAACCATCCTCTCCATCCCCGTAGATGCATACGAATCAGGTTGCGTAGTAGCATATGGATCCTGTGTAGCACCCTCCTAAGTGCCGGTAGGGTCATACAAACAAGTCACCCCGCAAGATTGACACACATGGATTTGAAGGCCACCACCTGAAGACTCCCCTGGATGGCACTATACAATAGGGCTAGTGTGATGGATTACACTCTAGGTCAAATTTGTGATCGCCTGCAATATCTCTATGTCAGCACTCTCCTTCACAATGACAGGCATCACAATATGCTCACGAGGCGGCCTAGCGAGAGGTTGTCTCCCTTGTCGCGTAGGATCCGGCTTTGCACCAAGCCTATCCTGAGTTGACCCCCCACCTCTCCCCTAGAACTCCCTCATATCAAAATAATTTGGGATTTGGTTCAATACAAACTCACTGTATAGTTTCCTAAGAAAATATTGGGGGACTTCACAATTATTGCACGGTGGGTAATCAAAAACCATATACCATCTTTCATAAAAACGGTTCTTAATCTCTTGGTGGTGGCACTAATAAATAGGAAACCTCTTTGCATTGAGGGTAAGATTTTGATTTGTTTTAGGGTCAGTGAATAGAGAGCACAAATGACCTTTAGTAATTTTTAAATCTTTTACTTGTTTATATGATAATTTGTCTGCATAATATGCCCTGGCTATCTGCCTCCTATCTTGCCATCCAGATATTTGTTGGGTGATTGCATCTACATTTTTTAACATATCTTTCATTGAATTTGATAAAAGCATTCTTTTTGTGGTTGAAGCATTTGGATCACTCAACCTACTGATAAGATCCTCAAGTTGTTTTCTATTGTTCTCAATTTCACTCCTCAATTTTTCTTAAGTGTCGGGAGGGTGTTGAGAGAATGGTGGGGGAGGTTGATTTTGTTGAGGATTTTGTTGTTGAGGATTTGCAAGATTTCCTACAAATTAAAAAAAAAAAAATCAAATCTAACCTAAAACAAACAAAATCAGTTTCAAACTAACAAACTCAAAACAAATAGCAAACAATACTTACCTCCTGCATCTCTTCGTCGTCGTGGCACCATATTTGAAAGAAAATCCAACTGTTCTTGATGAAATATGTAGAAATCCTTCCTCCTAGAAAGCAAGCGCGAAAGTGAGGGTTTTTTGCTGCGGGCAGAGCTGAGAAATAGTAAAAAGAAAATGATACAGATTTCACTTTTTTTTTTGCTTTTAAAATCACATAACACGAGCGCATTATCTCTTTTCAAATTTTTTTTCCCATTTGGCCACAAAAGTGCGACCAACTTCATAAACCTGCCCAACAAGGAATAATATTTCTAGTCGCAACAGGACAAAAGTATTGGTATGAGGACAAGGGAAATCACTTAAGTGACTTTGTATAATGAATACAGTTGCGGGAAAACACTATTGCAAATGTTTAATTGACTTCTGAAATAGTTGCTTGTCCAATGAAATTGTATTGTTTAGAATACTTTGCTAGTAGGGTAGTTCCTATCCGAGCAATGAATTGAAAGTTAATGCATTGTATTCATGTACAAGGAAGAAGAGATTGTTCAAAGATCTAAAAGAGTATTGCTTTATCTAGTAACAATAGGCTACAAGATATTGGAATTGGTCCCTATCACTAGTACTAGCATGTCATGTTTCATAACACGCTTGTTGATCATGTTGGTTATATACTAAAAAAGTCTAATGCATTCCCTATCTTATTTGAATTTAAAAGACTATTGTTTTTTATTCTCATGTCATACCATTAAATGCATTAAACATGCATTGACTGCTTGAGAATCTATCATCTTGTTCTCAAAGGTGGCAAGATTTGCATTCATCAATTAAATATTGCAAAATATATAGTGTCCTTTTATTTTTCTAGTCTACTTTAACAAAGATGAATAATAGGCCTACTCCAAGTAACAGAGGAATTGTAACAAATGAGAATAAAGACAGGAAAAACTGAAAAACTTTGAGCAAGGTCTTGTTGACTATGGAGGTATTGAATGCATTACCTATGTATTGATTGTTTGGGTAGTTGTCAGCCTATTGGCTAAGCTTGTAGGATTTCTATTTAATGTCTAAATGTTTGGGAAAATCTATCTTGCATAATTTGCATTTAATAGACTAGTGTTCAAGTGATCCAATAGTTATACCATTTAGTGCATTAAACATGCATTGACTGCTTATATAGCTACTACCTTGTCGTCAAGGGTGGCATTCCTGCTGATAGGCAGGTTTACTATTGCATTGATTGCACTTGCTTCTCAAATAGTCGCTTCGCCAGTGAAATTGTATTGTTTAAAATATTTTTGCCTTTTCCCTATAGTCAGGATTTAAGCACAAATTTTTTATCCTTCAAATTTATGGTTTATTTATTTTTCTATTGATTGGAGTAGGTCAACTTTGCAATTGTATAATATGCGTTGGATATGGCATGCTTGTCTATCAATCTACGACTATTGCATTAAATGCCACTACATCTACTATTCAATTTTGTTTAAGTGAATTAGGAGAATACGACATTATATATTTTTGCAAATATTTAATTGTTGAATGCAAATTGGGCAATTTTGACAAAGGGCTTTTGGAAAATATTTAAGCAATGAAATGCATATTCGATGATTGTAATCATGCATATTCTTCATTGTAAAAGTAACATGTTTTTATATTGGAGAGCCTGGAGGCAAAGATCTATGTAGTTGCAAATATAGTTAATTTTTGAACAAGGAAGTGGAAGATCATATTCTTGTATCGTTATTTCCCTTTGTTTGCAATGAATTCAGTGAACAATAAAGAAGATTAGTGCGTTCACTAGCCCCACAATCCACAAGACCTTTCTCAAAGCATATGTAATTTAGTGTACTCACTTGGCTTGTTATCCCTTGTAACAACAAGTAATACTTCTAGTTATCAACTATCATAAACACATGGCAAAGCCACTCACGACCACTGCACTTTTACATAATAACGAACATGCAAAAGCATAACCAAGATATAAAAACCCCACAAGCTTTGCAACAAAAGATAAACAAACGATAATAAGCACAAACAAAACCTAGCACTTGCTTGAGATTTCATGAATTAACCATGCATTTACTGCATGTCTACCCACTAGCCTTGCAACACATCTCGCACCCATGTTGTAGAAGACCTTCCTCAAACTGTTCAATTTCCCCTCTAACGCTTCTACTGACCAAGTATCAAAAAGGAATAGATGAGCCACTCACCAGTTGCACACTATTCCTTTAGCTCCTCCCTCGTTCAAGCACTGCACAAAATCACAAACATCCGGGATGACAACCCACAGCCAAAAACATGAAAGCTTCTTAACAAACAATAAGCACAAACCACCACTTGCCTCATATTTCATGAATTAACTATGCATTCTTTGCTTGCATATGCATGAGTTGTGCAACACATATCATGAAGTTTGTATTTAATGCATTAAACACGCATTCATTGCTTCAATACACATTAGCCCACAACGAAATATCATACTATATGCATCCCCCAATTAAATATTTGCCACAATATATAATGTCGCCCTATTTGTTTAATTTACTTAAAGGAAAATGAAAAATTGACTCGCTCAAAGCAATAGAAAAAGAGATAAACTGTATTTTTTCAGGCACCAAAAACTAAGCTATTGAGATAATTGCTGAAAGGAAACTTTATAGCTCCTTCAGTGTTCAAGGGGCTCAAATACTTAGGAAACATAAACAACTGAGTATAGTGAATGACATGCTATATAATTCATAAACATGAAACTATTTTATGGCCAAAAGCAAGTTACTTTTGCAATGAGAGTTATGCATAGTTATAGGCATGTGGTATGTAGTCCATGTGCAATGTTTTGCTTTGTACGTTCACTAGATTGTATAATTTAAGTATATTTTCTTGTAAGAAAATATGACTGGTGCACTATATGAAGCATTGCATATGAATTGTGTATCACATGGTTGCAATTATGCATATCTCTAACGATAGTATTACTGCAATCAAATGATTGCAATGGTCATTTGCTTATTGGCACAAATTGGACAGTTTCAAACACTTGGCATAATTTTTACACATATTAAAAAAATTAGGTATATTTGTACATGAAAATTTAATTGAAGGCCTAGTGAGTACACAAGCAGTGAATACATAGTTAATTCATGAAATGTCAGGCATGTGCTTGGTTTTTTTTGTGCTTATTTTCATTCCTTTACTGTTTCTTGAAAATCTTGTATTTTTCTCTTGTTCGTACATAAAGAAATGGTTTTTTATATCTTTTACCAAGGTCTTGTGCACTGTGGAGGCATTAAATGTATTAACCATGTGTTGATTGCTTGTATGCCTACTACACTATTAGCAAAGTTGACAAAATTTTTGATTTAATGTTTGAATGTTTGCAAAAATTTATGGCATTTGTCTATTTGTTTTGCAATTTTTATCATGTGTTTGTGTGTTTCATGTTTATGAATAACATATTATATATCATGAACTCTGTTCATTTGTCTAATTTATCTTTGTAACAGGCACCATTGCTTGTGAATGGAGACGGGGGAAAAGATCTATATGGCTGCATATATACCTAATTATTGAACAAACAACTAAAAGGTTAGATTCTTGTATATTTTTCCCCTTTTGTTTATAATGAATTTAAAGTCTTCCAATGTGCCTAAATATTATGCCTTGGAAGAATTGTGAACAATAAGGGAGAAACTTGGTTCAAGAATCTGACTTGCCAAATAGATAGATGAGCATAGTGAATGGCATGCCATGTAATTCATAAATGTGGAATTTTTTTTTGTCCACAAGCAAATTACTATTGCAATCATTGAATTCGCTTTTGAAATAGTTGATTGGAAAATTAAATTATATTGTTTAAATTTTTTTATGTGTTTTTTCCACAATTGGGATTTAAGGACAAATCTTTCGTGTTTGAAATTTATGTTTTATCTCTCCTTCTATCAGTTGGAGTATGCTTATTGTTCATTTTTGTTTAGGTAAATTAGGAAAATAGGGGGACATTATATATACTATAAAATATTCAATCCTTAAACGTTGAATACATGTTTAATCCATTAAATGCAAAATGTTCAAGATGTGTTGGATAGCTCCTGTGTATGGAAGCAATAAATGCATAGTTAATTCTTGGTTGTTTATTCTAGGTACAATGCACTACTGGTGAGTGGTTGGTCTGTTTGATAGTCAAACTCTATAACTACAAGTATTGCTTATTATTAGAAATGCTAAGGAGACAAATGGGTGAAATGCATGACATATAACATGTTATTCATAAACATGATTCACAGAAGCACATAACAAATTTTTCCAAATGTTTAACAATTAAATTGAAATTGTAAGGGCTTTATTGCTGAAAATTTGTTCTTTGCATTGATACACAGCCCTGCCCAACGAATCAAATTCTATAATCTAAGCATTACTTCTTTTAATAGTTCTTTTGATAGACAAGTTTACTATTGCATCCATTGCATTTGTTTTTCAATTAGTCGCTTGGCCAATGGGATTGTATTGTTTAAAATATTTTCCTTTTTCCTATACTCGAGATTTAAGAACATATTTTTTGTGCTTGAAAATTACGGTTGATCTCTTTTCCTATTGGTTTGAGTAGGTCCATTTTCCATTTTCATTTAAGTAAGTTAGAAAAGTAGGGGGACATTATATATTGTCGCAAACAAAGGGGAGTAATGATACAAGAATTTGGCCTTCTAGTTCGTTGTTCAATAGCTAACTATCTCTACAATTGTATAGATCTTTTGTACCCCTTTGTCCCCCTAGCCCTTATAACAGCAACCAGTGTTTCTAGGTTACAAGTATCATAAACAAACACAAAAATTTCTTACCAGTAGTCTATTGTTCCTAGGATTGAGAAGATATAGAGCTAAAAATAGACAAGTTTTTCAACAAACAATAAACAAACGATAATTAGTAGAAATAAAATCCAACACTTGTCTAAGATACTTAATCAGTGAATACATGTTTAATGCATTAAACACATAGTTTGCATGGTTAATTAATGGAATATGAGACAAGTGTTGATTGAACTGCTTATATCGTTTGTTTATTGTTTGTTCACAAGCTTCTATGTTTTTAGCTTTTGGGATTTTGTCTTTGATGTTTCATACTTTGTGCAATGCTCAAATTAGTGAAGGGATGTAAAAATGATGTACTATTGGTAACTAGCTTGTTTGTTTGTTTGTCATACTTGATAACTAGAAGTGTTGCTCACTCTTACAAAGAAAGATAAATGATTTGAGCAAGGTCTTGTTGATTGTGAGTGCATTAGAAGCATTAACCATGTGTTTGTTGCTTGAATAGCCATTAGTCTATTGGAAAATCTCGGAAAGCAAATTGTGCAAGATGTGTTGGAGGACTGATGGGTACACAAGTAGTGAATGCATAGTTGATCCATGAAATGTGAGGTGAGTGCTAGGTTTTATTTATGCTTATTGTTGTTTGATAATTGTTTTTACAAAGGCTTTTGTGTTTCAAGTTCTTCATTGTGCTCTTCCATATTTGTTATTTTCTAAAAGTGCACTGCTCATGAGTGAGCTGGTTGTGTGCTTATGATACTTGATAACTACAACACTTGAGAACATATTTTTTTTGTTTGAAAATTATTATTTATATCTTTTTCTATTCTTTCAAGTAGGCCTACCATTCATTTACCTTTAAGCAAATAAGCTGAATTGAATGATGCAAATTTTTTGTTGCAAATATCTACTCATTAGATCCAAATTTTACAAGCTTTGCTGGTAGGCTAATGCCCATTAAAGCAATCAATGCATAGTTAATGCATTCTATGATTGCACAGTGAACAAGACCTTTCCCAAAGATCTAAAATAGTATTGCTTTATGTAGCAACAACATACTACTCTTCTGATGCATCAACTGACTCATTTATTGGGATTGCTTGATACCAGTACTTCCAACATATTTTGTTTCTCAAAGCATTTTTAAGGCACTTACCAATATTAATTGTAAATAAAACCTATGCAACTATGTATAAGAATTTCCAATTAGGCAACACAACTATTACTAACAATGCAACTTATCTTCCAAACTTATCTTCAAAGCATGAACAAGTGATTACGTTTATCTTCAAAAGGTGAACATGTTTAATTAGCAATTGTTGTTCCATGTATATATTATTAAATTGAATAAGTTTTAATATAATTAAGTAGACTTACATTAAGAAGCAATTGTAGCACACTGTGAACATGGACATCATATTGCGAAGCACGCAAATAAACATACCCATTTAATAAACCAATAAATAGAGCCATTTGATATCAAACAAATTATATGGCAATGTGTATATTGCTGGCAACAACATTTTCATATTACAGGGAAGAAATTTGTAGTCACATTGGAGGTCATAGTATTGACGAGACTTCTTTTTCAAAAGAGCATTTAAGTATTAAACTATGTATCATTATACTTGACAAATTACTAGTGTATGCAACATGGTTTAATACTAAAAATGCTTTGCTGAAAAGAAGTCTCTTCAATGCATAGTATTATTTTCAATTGTTTTCTTCTATTCTGTTTATTTTTTGTTGTTATAACCTTTCTTTTCTCTGTCCTTTCTTTTTTTCCATGTTCTTCCCCTTAAACATTACTCCAAAATTTGGAAACTTTCCCCAAAAATCCTAGCTAAACTGTCTATTGGTGTAGATTAAAGGTCCTATTATCACAAGTTAGCAACTATATCTTGTGTTAACTAAAGTGATTTGAGCTCTACTAGTCTTAACCATAATGCGTCATCCACTTGTATACCCTTCCATTTTACTAAATACTCACTATACTCTTTTCCTTTTCTCTTTCTATTGACTATAGAATTGAAAGTACCTTCAATTTCCACCTACTCACAATTGGGTAGTTGCTTTGTCTATTTGTTAGTTAATATTTTCTCCTTTCCTTATTCCTCTCATGTCTCTCCCTCATAACAATTATATAAATCTCAAACTTTAAAAGTGGACAACATTTCCAAACTTTTAGGTAGCTGCAATTTCTAAGCATTTTATGAAAAATTCTTGATAAACTTGTATGGAATCTTCTTCCACTTGACCTTTTTCTAGGCATGGATTGGAAACCTTTCCTTTTTGTACATGTTCCAATAGCATATCTCCAACTTTAAAAATATTTTCTCTCCTCTTCATGTCAAATTTCTCTTTATAGTATTGGCTACTCCAATTGAGTTTTTCTCTTATTTGATGATGCAAATCTTGCATATTTTTGGAAAAATCCTCTCCTTCAACACTTCTATTATATCCCTTTGTATTTGGAATCTCCCTCAATTTTGAAGACATCGAAGGCAACAACACAGAGCTAAAAACATAGAAGCCTTTGAATAACCAATAAACAAACAAGAATAAGCACCAATAAAACCCAATGAACTATGCATTCATTGCTTGTGTACCCACCAGCTATCCACCACATTTTTCAACGCTTGGATTTAATACATTGAACATGCATTCGTTTCTTTGTGCAAAAAGCGGTTTGATGTTTATGATATACATGTCATCTTATTCACTATGCCCATTTGACTATTTGGAAATTCATATTCTTCAACCAACCTCCTCCTTTATTGTTCACAAATCTTCCAATGCATAGTTCTTCGATATATGGGAAAGTCATGTTTCTTATCATAGTTTCTCATGTTGTTTTTCTACTAAATTTTTTTATTGCATTTCCTATGATTTGTTAGAAATTAAATGCTAATCCTTAGTGATTTATCCAGACAAACTAAGTGACTGGTAAAGTAGCTCAAACAAAACTCAATCAAGTATCAACTTAATCTTTCATGTCTAAAATATATTATCTCTCTCTTTGTATTGCATACAGTAGGTCTACCATTCCTCTTTGTATAAGCAAATAAGCGAAATAGAAACACATTATAAAAATTTTCAAATAAATTTCATTGTCCAACCAAGTATGTCAAATTGAAATGCAATATATGGAATAGCAATTTTCCCTTTAAAAACACGCATATTTTGTATTGCTAATATATTGCATACTAAAAAGCTGCAACACTGAAGTCCAATCCATTTAAACGAAAACATAAGAAAATAAAGTATTGTCTAGCATATAAAGGGAAAAGATGTCAACTGCAAAATAAAGAACAATGGAAAGTTTTAAGTCACAAAACATAAGATATAGTTGTATAGACGAAAGAGCTGGCAACAAAAGCATAACAAAAAAGAGAAGAGCATATTGATGCAAATATTTAATGTCTAAATGCAAATTGTGCCAGCTTTTCCAGCAAAATGATAGATACTAAAGCGAAACAAAACAACGCAATGAATTTTTGCAAACAACAAATAAAACGGATCACTCCTCTGGAATTTCATGCTTCACCTATGCATTCAGAGCTTGTGTACCCACAAAATCAAAGTTTTGAACCAACGCTTTCCTTTATTGTTCATAAATCTTCCAATACATAGTTCTTTGACACATTAGAAATTCATGTTTCTTAATGCACCTTCTAATGTTGTTTCTCTGCTGAAAATGTTTACTACATTTCCTATGTTTTATTACAAAGTAAATGCTAATTCTTGTTGATTTAATCACAAAAAAATAAGCTATTTAGATAATTTCTCAAACAAAACTCTGTAGCTCTTGGAGCATTCAAGGGCTTTATAGACATAGGAAACATGGAATAGGCAAATCTAGAACTAGAAACAGAGAAATTTGTCAACAGACAATAAATAAATGAAAATTGGCACAAATAAAATTGATTGCTTCTCTGCTATTTCATGCTCTAGCTATGCATCACAGCTTATGTACCCACAAGTCCATGTACAAATCTTGTACAATTTTCATTATTAATTCATTTAGTTAAGTAAAATAATTATAAATAATTGTGTTTACTATAAATTTAGAAAAGAACGTATGTCATTACAAAGTAGTCCATTAAAAGTAAAGTTGATAGGAATAACAACTTTGAAGCTAAACTGAACCTTTAAATATTAATTGATTGTTTTGCAAATATTAATCCACTTTCATCATTGAAAATTCCCGCCAAAAATAGTACGCTTGGACTAGTGGCATGCAACAATTCCAATACCTTGTAATGTGTGAATGGTGAACAAGTATAAATGGGAATGCTTGTATTCATTTCCTATTACTAGTTAATTAATTAGCCATGTATTCACTGATTCAGTATGTACCATTCTTCTGCCAAAGCTTACACAATTTGTATCTAGTGATTACATATTTTCAAGATATATATTGTTATCCTATTTTCTTAATTTACTTTAACAAAGTTGAATAATATACCTGCTCCAACCAATAGAAAAAAGGATAATTTGTTTATTGTTTTCCAATTGCAAATGAAACAATTGCAATAGTAACCTATTCCTCTACTTCAAGTGTCTATCATTGCTTAAGTGGCTATTTGCTTATCAGCAAAGCTTGCAAAATTTTAATTTAATGTTTGAATTATTGCAAAAAATGATCATGTATATCTTTTTTTTTGGAAACTTCCCTCATATGTTTCTATGTTTCGTGTCTATGAATAACACATTACATGTCATGAGCTATGCTCATCTGTCAATTTTGTCTTTGTAACAGGGTCGACTGCTTATGATTGGAGAGAGGCGCAAACATTTATATCACTGCAAATATTCTTGGTTGTTGAACAAGGAACTCAAAGGTCAAATTCTTGTATCATTCTTCCCTCTTGTTTACAATGAATTTTAAGTCTTCCAATGTGCCTAACAATTATTCCTTGGAAGAATTGTAAACAATAAGGGAGAAACTTGGTTCAAGAATCTAACTTGCCAAATAGACAAATGAGCATGTAGTGAATGGCATCCTATGTAATTCATAAACATGAAACTATTTTTTGTACAATTACAAGTTACAATTACAACTGTACAATTCATTTTTGAGATTGTTGCTCGGCGAATCAAATTGTATTGTTTGTAATTATTTTCTATTCTTTCTATAATTGTGATTTAAGTACAAATTTTCCATATTTGAAAATTATGTTTTCTTTGTTTTTCTATTGCTTGGAACAAGACTACTATTCATTTTTTTAAAGTGAATTAGTGAAATGGGGGGACATTATAAATATTGCAAACTATTTAATCCTCAAGCAGTCAATAAATGTTTAATACATTAAATGCAAATTGTCGACAATATGCTAGAGAGCTGGTGGCCATGGAACTAGCAAATGCATAATTGATTCAAGAAATCTCAAGGACATGTCAGGTTTTATTTGTCCTCATACTTATTTGTCTATTCTTCATTGAAAAATTTGTCTGTTTTAGCTTTCCATGTTCTTCATTCTACAAAAAATGCACTACTGCCAAGTGGCTTTTATGTTTGTTTGTGATACTTTATAACTAGAATTTTTTCTTACTATTACAAGTGCTAAGAGGACATGTGGTTGCAGTAAATGACATGCTATGTAGCTAATAAAAATCTATCAGTTGAGGCCAAGGAGTGGGTAACTTTATGATGTGCATGTAGGATATGCAACATATGCCAACCAATTTATAGCTTTTATATTAAATGACTTTGTAGTATATAGGACCTTGTCCAAAGTATTGAGTTCAACGTTTCACAATTTTCATTTGGTTACTGTGTATAGATTTGAAAGGAAGCAATTACACATATCTAGTGTTCTAACCTTCCAACAAAAAAAGCATTGTTGTGCACATGAAATTGGTTGACATGTTTGTTTTTATAAGAGCTAACTACATATTTAATAATATATAACAAATTCTTGGTAAGTTTTCAGAATTGATTTGCAAAATCTTGTTCACAGGTTCACAAATTCAAGTCGATATTGTCACATGTTCACATGTAATAGTCATATGTTCCTCTTGATCAATGCAACTGGCTCACCTGTATAATGTGTGCACAACCTCAAAGCATACACAAGCATTACCCTTTAGATTTGTTTGCTTTGATCAAGAGGAACATACCATCTTTGGCAACAAAATTTTTGGTCTTGTTGCCCTAGACATATTGCATACACTGATTAAATATTTTCCACAATATATAATGTTCCCCTATTTTCCTAATTTTCTTAAAGGAAAATTATAAATCGACCTACTCAAACCAATAGAGAAAGAGATAAAACTGTAATTTTCAAGCACAAAAAATATGCACTTAAGTCTCGACTATAGGAAAAAGACAAAAATATTTTAAACAAAAAAATCTCATTGGCCAAGCGAATAATTGAAAAGCAAATGCAACGGATGCAAAAGTAAACATACCTATTGCATTCAGTTTCTTTTGTTATTTAAAGTGGATGCTCTGGCAAATATTTAATTAGGGGATGCATATAGTGTGAGTTTTGGAGGCGGGTTGGTCAGTACTAAAGTAGTGAATGCATGTTTAATGCATTAAATGCAAAATTTGTGATATGTGTTGGACAACTGGTGCGAACATAAGCCGATAATGCTTGGTTAATTTTCTTGTTGTTTGCTTATTGTTTGTTGAGAAGTTTGCGTGTTTTTGGTTGTGGGTTGTTGTCTTTGACATTTCTCATTCTGTACAGTGCTTGCGGTGTGCAACTCGTAAGTGGCTTATCTATTTATTTTTCATACTTGATAACTAGAATCGTTACAGGGAAAACTGAATGGTTTGAGAAATGTCTTGTGGATGGTGAGTACACATGCAGTGAATGCATATTTGCTTATTATTTTTTAATTTTTTTTTAGAAGCTTGCATGTTTTTGGCTATGGGTCACTCTTTTCAATGTTTGTCATTTTGTGTAGTGCTTGATCGAGGGTGGAGCTGTAGGAATGGTGTACAACTGGTCAATGGATCATATGTTTGTTTTATATACTTAATGGCTAGAAGCGTTGCAAGGAAAACTGATTGCTTTGAGCAATTTCTTGTGGACCATGGGCACACATGCAATGAACATATAGCTAGTTCATGAAATCTTAGTTGAGAGTTGGGTTTTTTTTGTGCTTATTCTCGTTTCATTATCATTTGTTGAAAATCTTGTGAGTTGTTTAGCTCTTCATTGCATTTTTGCATGTAGGTACACATGCAGTGAATGCATAGCTAATTCATGAAATCTTAGGCGAGTGTTGGGTTTTGTTCATGCTTGTTCTTGTTTGTGTATCGTTTGTTAAAAATCTTGTGGGTTTTTTAGCTCTTGGTTGCACCTTTGCGTGTTCGTTATTATGTAAAAGTGCATTGCTCATGAATGGTTGGGTTGCGTGTTTATGATACTTGATAACTTTGTGGGTACACATGTAGTGAACGCATAACTAATTCATGAAATCTTAGGTGAGTGTCGGGTTTTTTTTATGCTTATTCTTGTTTTATTATTGTTTGTTGAAAACCTTGTAGGTTTTGTAGATCTTCATTGAATTTTTGCATGTGGGTACATGTGTAGCGAATGCATAGTTAATTCACAAAATCTTAGGTGAGTGCTCAATTTTGTTTGTGCTTATTCTTGTTTGTTGAAAATCTTGTGGGTTTTTTAGCTCTTGGTTGTACTTTTTCATGTTCGACTTATATCATTGAAAAGTCACGCCTAAAACAATAAGCTGAGGCCAATGGTATGGAGCAATCACAATACCTTGTAATATGTTAATAGTGAATAGGTATAAATGGGAATGCTTTTCTATGCCTCCATGCACTGCATACCTTCCACACGTTGACTGAGTGCATAGATAGTGAGAATTGCAAGAATGTTACATGTAAATGTGTGAGAATATAGACTCCAAAGAAATTTGTCCTTTGATCAATGCATAAGAATATGATTTGCAAATTCTATTTACAATGTTGAGACAAAGATAAGTGTTCTATTGTTTTGAAAACAAATGACATTTGCAAAAGAAAGATTGGTTGAGTACTAACGTGAACATGTTAATCCAATTATTAAATGTTTGAAAAATATATAATACCTTCCTATTCTCCTAATTTACTTTAACAAGCATGAATAATAGGCCTAGTCCAACCAATAGAAAAAGAAACAAATAGTTTATTATTTGTCAATTGCAAATGAAACCATTCCAATAGTAACCTACTCCTTGCCTTGAACTACTCCATGTCATAGGTCATTTTATATTTCCTATGTACAAATGCCTATGTTTCTGAGATTACATTTAGACAACATTCATATGTTTGATAGGTTGTATATTAAGTGTAATATTAAACATTGATCTCAGCATTCATTATAGTGCTAGACAATTTATGTTCTTGCTCAGGGGTTCACTCAGAGCACTCAAGGATCCATGACGCAATATGGTAGGGTGGAGAGCAAGCCTTCTTTTAGTGTGTTCCTGATCCTGTTGCTTTGCTACTTATAGAACTGGTTATGCATTGAGACAACACGCTTCATTTTTTTAATCTTCGATCAAATTTTTTTATATGTGGACATGTGTGTATGTCAAATTACTTACAAACAACATTTCAAAGCAAAGAACCCAGTCAAATAAAGAACCTAGTTCAAGTGAAATGCATATATAGATTTGAGCTTGGAGCATATTCATGCTTACCTGAAATTCTATTAGTATCTAAACAAGGTGTAACAACAATTTCTTCACTTGAACTGGGTTCTTCATTTGTACTGGACATATTCATTGCATGTGTAGCCACCAACCTATTAGCATAATTTTCAAAATTTGTATTTAATGTCTGAATGTTTTCAAAAAATTATCACTTTTGTCTATTTTTTTGCAAATTTTATCATATGTTTTTGTGTTTCATTTTTATGAATAACATATTATATGTTAGTTTTGTGAACTGTGCAGGCCTATAATGCATTAACTATGTATTCATTGCTTGTGCAACCATCACTCTATAAGCAAAGCTTGGAAATTTTGTATTTAATGTCTAAATGTTTGCAAAATTTATTGCATTACTCTTTTTTTGTTTGTAAATTTTATCATGTGCTTCTCTCTTTTGTGTTTATGAATAACATATTATGTATCATGGACTATACTCATTTGTTTAATTTTTTCCACTCACAAGCACCATTGCTTTCAATTGAAGCCAGATACAAAGATCTATCTAACTGTGAATATTTCTCACTCTTGCACAACAAACTAGAAGGTCAGATTCTTGTATCATTCTTTTCTTTCTTTTCAATGAATTTTAAGCTTTGCAATTTGTCTACAACACAAAACTATTTTTTGGGAAAAAATAAGTTACTTTTGCAATCACAATAATTCATAGTTGCAAACATCATGTCATATGCAATCCATATCCTATGTTTCACCATGAACAATAACTAGACTGTATAATTTGAATATATTTTCTCTTTAATAATCAAGATTTCTGGATAAAACTGTGTGCGATTTTTTCCATCAACATTTCAGATCATACTCCATGATCCATCATCAGGATGATTAGCAGATAGAGAGAGACATGAAGAATAGATAGCAGACTTAGATATTTATTTATATAATAATTAAACATTATATTTTTCTTTGGAATCTATGAACCCCTAAATAGGAGATTTAATATATAAATATAATATTTACCATATTTTATGTTTTAATTTAAGATTTGAGATATTTTAAGATTAGATAAACATTATATTTAATTTATTTAAATATCTAGCCTAAATATCAATTGATCAATTTCTTTTTATAATTTATATCCCCTATTAAGTTTCTCTTTAATCTACCTCTTCCCTTATTTTGTTTTGAATCATCAAACCTTATTATGTTTTCTCTTAAACTTGTCTTTCTCTCTTATTTATGTATAATTATTTCATTCACTACATATTAAATTTATATAATATTTAAACTTTATATTTTTCTTTGGATTTTATGAACCCCACATAATTATATAATAGTTGTAAACATTATATTTACATATTAAGTTTCTCTTAAATTTGTCTTTTCTATGGTTTAATTTAAGATTTGAGATATTTTAAGATTAGACAAACGTCTCTTAAATTGGTTTTTTTCACTTAGTATTTTTTACTTTTGTGTCTCCTATTAATTCTCTCTTAATCTTGTATCTTTCTCTTATTGATTTTGATTATCATGTTTATTCTCAATTTATATTTTTACCTTTGTCTCTTTCTTTCTCCTTTCAATTGTTCACTTTGATTTCTATTTTTACCCTAGTGTTCTCTTTTGAATTTTTCCCTCTCATTTATGAATTTCTTAGTTGGTTCTGGGATCTTTTCTTTAATGTAAAGGTTCTCATGTCCTTTTGCTGAATTAGTTTTATGTTTGTTAGGTTCTCATTAATTTTCTTCTTTGCAATTTCTCCAATCATTTCTCTCCTCCCCTTGACTTTCTCATCTTTTTGGTTCTCGTGCCTTACAACCTTCCCTCACCACCCTCTCCTCTATTTCTATCCAAGTCTGTTATCTATTCTTCATGTCTCTCTCTATCTGCTAATCATCCTGATGATGGATCATGGAGTATGATCCGAAATGTTGATGGAAAAAATCACACACAGTTTTATCCAGAAATTCACATTTTTATCCAAGGCTGCTATCTATTCTTCATGTCTCTCTCTATCTGCTAATCATCCTGATGATGGATCACGGAGTATGATCTGAAACGTTGATGGAAAAAATCACACACAGTTTTATCCAGAAATCTTGATTATTAATGATCATGGACTGTGGAAACAAAATGTTATATTTTCTCTTGTCTATTTTTCCATCTATTGCAGTGGCTTTAATATTTATTTGCTTATAAGAAAATTAGCACAATTGAAGCACACACTAAATTTTGGGAAATAGTTGTGACTCATTGCAAAGTAGAAAATGATTATGCCTAGCATGTTCTATGTCATGGTCTGTGCTGATTTTTTTGCATTCTACTTGTAACATGAACCATTTCTTACAATTGAAGTGTAGGACAAAGATCTTTTCTACTACAAATCGACTTGGTTCTTTAACAATAGGTTTTAAGGTTAGATTCTTGTACCATTCTCCCACCTTGTTTACAGTGAAATTTAATTAGATTCCAATGTATCTCAAAATTATGCATTAGAAGAATTGTGAACAATAAAAGAGAATGCTTGTTCAAGAATCTGACTTCCCAAAGAGACAGATGAGCATAATGCATAACATGTCATGTAATTCATAAACATGAAACTATTTTGTGCTCTCTACCAAGTTACTTTTAAGGAACATAATATGATGGTGTTAGTGATAGGAACCAATCCCAATATCTAGTAGACTGTGGTTCCTATAAAAATAAAAACCATTTTACATCATTCACCAAGCACTTCTTTGATGTATAGAAGTAGAATCCATTCATTATGGATTTATTGTTTCAATATGCACTAGCGTGCAAGAAAAACCTATCAAATTTGGATTCTATGTCTAAATGTTTCCAAAAAATTATTGAAATGGTCTATTTGGCTTATTTGCTTAGAGGAAAATGACTGAAGGGGCACTCAATGCATCAACTATGTGTTCATTGCCTATGTCATGTAATCTGCTCATTTGTCTACTTTCTACCTTTAACAAGAACCACTACCTACAATTATAGTCAAGAGCAACTATCTATATGGCTAGATATATACTTGATTGTTCAACAAACAATTTAAAAAATAGATTCTTTTATCATTATTCCCTTTTCTTTGGAATAAATTTCAAACATTCTAATGTGCTTAAAAATTATGTATTTGTAGAGTTACAAAGAACAAAGCATAAGCGACAGTCAAGAATTTAAGTCGCCAAATAGACACATGAGCATATTGAATGAATGCCATGTCATCTAATCCAGAAACATGGAACTATTTTTTACCCAGAAGCAACTTACTATTGCAGTTGTTGAATTTTCTTTTCAAAATAGCTATTGATAAGTCACTGGTTGGTTAAGCAATAAACACATGGTTAATGCATTCAATGCTATTCACTTTCCTCCAGTTTCCCCCTTAGCCCTTGTAACAACAACAAATACTTTTAGTTACAAAGTATCATAAACCGAGAGCAAATCCATTTACTAGCAGTGCACTTTTACAGAATTACGAACATGCAAAAGTGCAACTATCAGCTAAAAATGCATAAGTATTTCAATAAACAATAAAGAAACAAGAATAAACAAAAATAAAATGTAGCACTTGCTAAGATTATAAACTAACTATCCATTCACTGCACTAAGCCTAAATGAGCTAAACCAAACAAAAACCAAGAATTCATATTGGGTTCTACATTCAAATTAAAACCCTTCATTGTATTGATGCTTTTTGTTTGGCTTCCACTCATTCAAACTGGTGTATTTGGCCTTCAGAAATTTTTTTTTGCTACTCAATGGCTATCGAACTCCTTCTACATACACACATGTATTTGGACCACATCAGAAAGAAATTAGTTGCACTTTAACAAACTAGCCAAATTCCTATTATACTTTATACTATTCCATCATGCAAACCCTAGGAAAATGTATTTTCAACATTTTGTACAATACTATAGACAAATATAAGCATATATGACCAACACATGCTCCAATATACTCTCTATTGCTATATAATTACTTTGCAGATAAATGATGAAACAAACAAAAAGACCAACACAACAAATGCAACACATGGAGAAATACACAAGAAAACGGTAAAAAACTTATTTTATTAACCTATCATATGCATCTCTCCATCATCCACATATAATATTTACATTTTCCTTCGTTCTTTCATAACAAAAGTGAACAAGTCCATATCAATCGAAGACTTAAATGCAAAAAAAGTTGGCGACACATTCGAAGGTGACATTCTTGTCATCTACAAATCAACATTGGACAAAGACAATGAAACAAATGAGGTACTGTGTATAGATCTCACAGACCTCAAAGCAGAAATGACAGTTACACTAAATATCAGTAGAAACCTTGTGCAACAACATCAACACAAGATAATTCTAGGAATAGGAGTTTCAATATCAGGTTTCCAAATTGCACGTAAAATAGTTGATGACAAAGGAGACTGTGGTTGCATATTGATATTGACAGACACTAGCATAGTTGAAAGCATGCTTCAATTTTCTAAAGACTATTACTTCATTCTAGATACAACTATAATCCAGTTACTAGCAAACACATATCAAAATCCAATTGGAACAATAGGTGCTTTGGTTGTTGGTGCTAACAAAGTTGGTAGCCAATATGCTATTGATATCAAAGATGGCATAGTAGAATCCAACAAAACACAGGTACAAATCTCTACATACCATATGCCACTAATCCATTTTAAACCATTTCTATACCATCTTGGCTTCTACTAATTTTTTTTGTGCCGATAACTAATTTTCTCTTTTTCGTGCAGCTACGACTGCATTCATCTCATGAACAACAGTACTTGCAAATAACACAACAGCTTTTCAGGAACAAAACTCCAACAATTCTTTTCAAAAATATCCTAAAAACAACAAATGAAAAGAACATGTTCCACATAGGCCAGACAACATTTATTTGCAAATTGAATAACAAAAGAACAATGGAAAAGCTAACTGCATTGATGCAATCAACATTTACGATAACTTTTGAAATATCTTGTTGCTTTCTCAAACAATCTCTTTCATACTGATGCTTACAACAATATACATTTACATGTTTCAAGTTTCAAGTTTCAAGGACAATAAGGGAAGCAAACAAACTTTCAAATTCATTCGAAGCTTTCTACCCAATATGCAATTATAGATTTAATTGTTATGGAATGTTGCGACAAAACGGTGCTCATTGCAACCAATGTGACATATAAGTCAATTACATATACTTACTCCATCCTCAAACTATCATCATAACAAATTAAAAGAAAAAAATCCATTGTTCAATTGAAACCCGTGTCATGCAACAACTCTTACCCACCTTCCAAAACATGAAATACGAAGACTACGTCAAGGACAAATCAGCAGTTGTATTTGCACTACAAGACTTTGTTGTCAAAGGCCATTTAAATCTCAATCAAAACAATGTCATTACAAAATCTATTTGCCTGACTGAATGAACATCATATGCTACAACAAGGTACAAAAAAATACCAATACAAATACTTGTTTATGTCCTCAATTTGCAAAATATGTTTAAAATTACATAAGAGAATGGTTCACGTACTAATTGTATCAATTCCATTATAGATGATAAAGAAACACAAGCACCTGCAAACTTACCTGATATTGCACCAAGTGGTACTTCCCTTTTATCTTACGCTTATGTTCCTGGTTGTTTGGCCTATATGACTATATTTCATGTTATATGGATTAAAACTTCTAGCATCTCTCAATTTACACTCAACATGTTTTCCTTTATATGTTAAACAATGCTTAATTTTCTTGTTTCTCACTTCAGATAGCTTAAAATCCAGTAATATGGCTTCTAAGTATGCTATTTTTACTATTGCAATTATTGCATTTCAATTTCGGGTGATCCCACAATAGTGGTTTACAATTTTTGGCCAAACTGGACACTGATATTTTTTTTTAACACAATCTC
Organism: Sequoia sempervirens; assembly: GCA_007258455.2. Taxonomy (NCBI): domain Eukaryota; kingdom Viridiplantae; phylum Streptophyta; class Pinopsida; order Cupressales; family Cupressaceae; genus Sequoia; species Sequoia sempervirens. The sequence goes on along the minus strand of VDFB02243078.1, from coordinate 1,182 downwards.
CACATTCGGGCACCTATAGCGATTAAACTGTAAGGAATTTGAAGATGATGCAAACTAGAGTCTTGTCATATTTTGTCTGTAGATTCTAAAAATATTTTTTCAATTTTTTTGGAATCAGATTGCACTTTTTCCATCTCCCACGAAAATTGGTTTTTCAAAACAACATTTTTAAAAGTGACACCGTATAACGCATAACTTTTTTTCCTTGAAAGATAAAATTCCAATTCTTTCAAATTTAGATTTATAACTCCGATATCTAGTGCTTCCACTTGGTTAGATAGTTTTTTATTGAATATTTTTTCTTTAATCAAGTTTCAAAGTCAAATTAATTACAATTCAGACATAACACGGCCGTATAACGCATAACTTTTACTGTATGTATCGAATTCTTTTTTTTTTGTTGGATCAAGGACTCCAATATTTGGTGCACTCATATTTTTAATATTTTTTTTGATAATATTCTATTTTTCCATTTGTGCAGAACAGAGAGTTTTGTTTTCAGTGAAAAATCTATATTTAATAAAACTTAAAAAACAGATAGATAATATAATCAAAAACATACTAAAATTATATTCGTTGGATAGCTCATTCTGAGGGGAACCCGATATTAGTTGGGTTTCTGAGATCTCCTCCATTTTCATTCTCAAATCGAGCTTCGAAGCACAAAATTTTCAGCAATTCTGGTGCCTTAGGAAGCAAGGATGAAAAAATATGGGTTCGACCGAACCACTCACATATGAGATAAAAAAAGGAATTTAAATGGGTTCGACCGAACATACTAGACATGTTCAGTTGAACACCTTGTTTTTAATATTAATATAGATATTATTTATATTGTTTTTAAATGATAACTTAAATTTGATGGCCATATGACCGTATTTAAAGATTTTTGTTGTAGAATACAATCAAAATTTTAAAAAGATTGTAAAAGGAGATATTTTGGATAAACTGTGAAAATTTATATAGAAGTATAATGATATATATGTTTGATTTATATAAAATTTTACATACACTAAGGTATATCATAACATTTTAAGGGCACCCTTGAATAGATAATCGTAATTAAAAAATTTGTTGATAGGTAAATTCGACCATCAAATTTAATCCTTGGTAGGAGGGAGATACTTCAAAGAGAGAGGGGGGTGAGTGGGAGAGAGATAAAGGGTAGGGGGTCCTAGGGTT
>VDFB02243076.1:0-29846 GCA_007258455.2 Sequoia sempervirens | reverse complement strand
TTGTGTGGACATGGACAACTCCAGGTGGATTGAAACTTGCGAAACAATATTAAAGAATGCATCTTTTTGTCGACTCCGTAAGCACCCTTCTACAACCTTGGAACTTATCCTCATTTCTTGCATTCGAGATGTGCCATAGGATTTTAGTAGACAAATAGTCCCAAAACATATGATAATCCTTAAATTCCTACTATTAAACATCACCTCTTGCCAAATTATATCATCTTTGTCCCAAATCAATAAATTATTGTAGAAGATTTTCCAAATTTATCTTGCATAGAAACAATAAAAAATGATATGTAGAACAAATTCTGGAGTTCTGCATATATTGCAGATATCAACATCCACATAGTTAACTTTAAACGAAAAATTTATGTAAAAGAGCAAGCCATCTAAAACAAGCCTTTTTGGGCTCTTTTATGTTATGCCAAGTAGTACCAAAAGTTTTATGCCAAATGTTGTTAAGCAATGATGTTCTCCAACACCTGTTAACATGCTCAATTACAAAGGTATTACTAGTTAGAGATTTGTAAATAGATTTTTCTTTAATATCATTTAAGACAATACCATCTTCGCAGATAAGATCACTGGATAGGGTCATGACCTTATCAAAGGCTAGGGGGACACTTGCCTCTTTACATGCTTTTGCAAGAACACTATAAGTTCTTAAATTAGAAACAAGAACATTAAACTCAACAACAATATTATCCCAACATTTTAATTGACTATTATCAAGAATGTTATTAAATGTTTGAATACCAGTTTGATTCCATTTTTTTGCAAAGCACCCTTGCAACAAGGAAAGATGCTTATTATTGTGTTCAACATTCCACCAAATGGACCTATAACTTTGACATTTTTGTGTATTATTAATTGATACATCAACCATTTCCTAGGCCTTCCACAAGCTTTTGAACACCATGGAGCCAGTCAGAGCCATTGGGTGTTTTCTTATAAGAATATCACAAAATGGAAAATTCTTCCAAGTCTTGGCATGTTTAGGCATAGCCAGTTGAATGTTATTTCTTATTAATACCTTCCAAGGCTCATTGCCAATGAGGGCCTTGGCTACCAATGCAATGCAACCTTAGGTCCTTCAAACCAACCCCGCCATGTAACTTATATAGGCAACACCAGTCCCACTTAATTGAGTGGTTCCTCTTTTTCCTTTACCATATGACCAGTGAAAATTTTGGATTCTTTTTTGAATATCATTCACTTGATAACTACTAAAAAATCAAACTGATGCAAAGTATATATTGTAAGAAGAAAGAATCTTTTGACAAACCTAAATTCTACCAACAAGGGATAGGTATTGCCTAAATTCCATCTTTCAATATTTTTCTCAATCTTTTCCTTGATCCATATCCACATCTCCTTTAAATTAGGATTGACAATAAACGGTATTTCAAGATATCTTACAAGTTTTGTGGGGCCACCCCACTAGAAACCATACTTCTTGATCCATTCAGGCAGGGAGTCCACCCGCCCAAGTATGTTGGACTTAGTAGTGGAGTTTTTTGCCCCTAAAGCTTGGTAGAATAGACTAAGCTTCCCCATTAGAGATTCTAAGTTATTTTCTTCGAGCTCTACAAAAATAGCAGTGTTATCATTAGTGAATTGTATATTAATTAGCTCATTCTGATTAGGGAGTCTTATGCCCTTGACCCTTGGAGAGTTGGCTTGCTCCCTTAGAAAATAATGGAGAGCATCCGAGGCAATAAAAAATAGGGAAGAGGCCAAAGGGCCATCCTTGTTTGAATGACTTTTCAAGGTCAAATGCCTCAGAGAGGCAACCATTTACATCAACCTATGTAATCACATCCTTCAACAATGTATTTACCATGTTGCAAAACACACTCGGGAAACCAAAGGCTTCGAGGGTAACCCTTATAAAAGATAATTCTATCCTATCATAGGCTTTTTCAAAGTCTAATAAGAGCATGGTTGAATTATGCTTTGAATATCTTGCCCATTCCAATGCCTCCCAGCTCGTGATAAGATTTTCCAAGATATACCTTCCTTTAACAAACCCAATTTGGGTGTTGTTGATGAACATGGGGAGAATCTTAACTAGCCTTAAGGCTATTACTTTTGTTAGGATCTTGTAGGAGACATTTAGAAGGGTTATCGACCTCCAATTCTTGACCAAGGTCTTGTCTCCACCTTTTAGCAATAGTTTGATGATACCCTTATTGATGATCCTACCCAAGGACCCTTTGTTCAACGCTTCAAGGTAGACTTGCGGTGGGTCATCACAGATCCAATCCACAAATGTCTTATAAAATTCCACAGACAAACCATCATATCCTAGAGACTTATCATTATTCATGGAGAGGATTGCATTTTTAATTTCTTCATTGGTTATATCTGCAGACAGAATTAGAGCACCATCATCATTTATCTTTCTTGAAATAATCCTTCTGGCATACTTCTTGGTCCTATGATTGTCTTCATCCCCACCTTCGGAGGTGAATAGGTTTTTGTAGTAAGCCTAAAATTGCATTAGAATATCCTCTTGGGAAGTGTATAGGTTACCTCCCTCCCAAATTTGAGAAATATGTTCTTTGAAGTTTTTATCTTTAATATACTTAAAGAAAAATTTAGAGCCCTTGTCACCACACTTGAGCCAATTTAACTTGGCTCTAAACTTTAGCCCCTGAATGCTGTGGGATTGGATCTTCCTTAGGCTATTTTTAGTCAGGACAAGCTCTTCCCCTAGCCTTTCATTCCTTGGATCTGCTTGAATATTCTCTTCAACCAAGATTAGAGCTTCTTGAAGTTCATTTTCTTCCTTTCTACTATCAATGGCTTTCTTTTTTCCAATTGTTTGGAGCAATTTCCTCCAAGCTTCAACATTTTGGTTCAATCTATCAATGGCATTAGCATCTTTTAGCATTCATTTGTTGATTTATCTCAGGAAGGAAATAACATCTCTGCAATTGCTATCTTTTAGGAGGTGGGTATTGAGAATGAACCTAGACTTCCTTACACTCCCTCTAGATCTATCATGGTTGGAGACAAGTTTTGCTTTGATAGGGTGATGATCTGATAGGTATAGGGATGCACAATTTCATACCATCCTCATTTGGTAAGAAGCTGAAGAACTCCTTGTTTGCATAGATTCTATCTAGCCTGTAGTAAATCCTCTGCCCCACTTTCTAGGGATTGCACTAGATAAACCATATCCCCCTGCACTCCTTCCCCTTTTCCATAGGGTCTGCTAATTTTAGCTTAGCTTTCAATTTCAACCAAAAGTACCTCTCACTTGCTTTCCAAGTCATATCTATACCCCCACACTTGTCTTCCATGTGTTCCACAATATTAAAGTCGCCCCCCAATATCCGAGGAACGTCAGGTAAGTTGACAAGCCATTGCCATAACTTTGTTCTTTCTCTGTGATCATTGGGAGTGTAAATAGAGTAGGCCTAGAGGGTTTTATCTAGCCTATTGTGATTGGGATCAAAATTCAACAATCATTCTTGAAGAAAAAAGCCTAGAATCATGCATGTCCCCCTAAAAAATTGATGATTTTAATTGCTTGTCAAGGCAAACCACCACAACAAAAAACCTTCAATTGGGTTTTTTTGTTAAAATCATTCCCCCACTATTCTTGAATCCATCTTTCCAAAACCCCAAGAGAAGACCAAGTGCTTACAAATTTTTCAATGAGCCTCAACTCTTTAAGTTCTATGGTTGACCCCAACAAAAATATCCTCTAAATCAATATTGGCATTACTCTCATCTTTTTGAAAAATTATGATTCTTAGGAGACCTTAATCCACAAATCTCCTAAAGGAAAGGAATTGGCTCATCAATTTCAATATTTTATTGAGAGAATATAGAACCTAAGCTAGAATAGGGTTTTCTCCAACATATTGTGATTTGGATCAAAATTCAATAGCCATTCTTAAAGAAAAAAACCTAACATCATCCATGGGCCACAAAAAAATTGATGATTTTAATTGCTTATCAAGATAAATCACCACACATAAAAAAACCTTTTGATGGGCCTCCCCACTATCCTTGAATCCATCTTTCCAAAGCCCTAAGAGTAGACCAAGTGCTTACAAATTTCCCAATGAACCTTAACAATAATATCCTCCAAATCAGCATTAGTGTTACTCTACTCTTTTTGAAAAACTATGAATCCTTGCATATCTTAATGCACAAATCTCCCAAATGAAAGGAACTATTTTATTTCGAACATTATTTATTTTGGAAAACTATATTTTGTCTAGCTTATCAATTGTTTCTATTTAATAAGACATCAATAATAGTATGTTTATTATTAAATATGAATAACTTGGTATGTAAATAGACGTCAAATTTAAGTTAATAGATTTGTTAGCACTCATGCCATTACATTCCACCCCTTGTTGTCATTATAATTACACTTCTCAACCTATTTATAGTACTTTTTAATAATTTAAATTGATAAATATTACTATATTATTATAATAAATACAAATATAAATATAAATTTTATTTTTGTTGCTAACTATTAATTCAATAAAATAAAGATTTAACCAAAAACTTAATAAACAAAATGTCTCAAAGATTTTATAGTTTTACATGCTTTTTGCTTTTATTATTCACGTTTCTAAAAGATCTTTTAAGGCTAGATATAGTTTTGGGAAAAAAAATAATAAAATAAAAAATGTAACAAAATGTCTAATAAATCAAATTCTTATATGTTTCATATTTTTTTTCCATGGTTTTTGTTCTTATTGTTAGCTCTTTTATGATTAGATATAGCGTGCAATTTTTTGAGCCATGTTTAATGCATTATTACATACCATAATCATTTAAAGTCATTTATTCTATTTGTTATGTATAGTGAAGGACTATGAGCATAGCTCAAGCCTTCTCCACCTTAGATCATAAGCCAAGTCAATACTTCCGATCTTTTGAGAACTTTGTTTATGATCTTTTTAATATATTAGCTTTCGTATCAAAATCCATTGTGAAATATAATGACAGCAATGCATCATAACCATTATCCACCACATTCATCATATAACTTTCTAAGTCTTTTGTAAAATGTATATGTATGTTATTATTAAAATATTATAATAAATGGACATTTTTTAATTTTATAGCAAAACAATACACAACATTTTGTGTTAAGGTTGAGAGATTTTAATTTGTTTTTAGGTTTTTATCATGAATAAGTGCCCATTATGTAACTCTACAAAATAGCTATAATGGAATCATATGTTAGAAAGTTCAAATAAAGTGAAACTTCAAAACATAATAAATTAAAAAATATAACTAGAGGTGGCAAATAACTTTCAAAGGATTTTCCCTAGCCATTCAAGAGGTCTGGCTATCAAGAACTGACTCTACCCCACAATGGCTCTTTTATTAAACTCATTATGCTGAGTTGCATTTATCACAAGAGAGAGAGCCAAACTCATCCAAAAGACCTTGCCACTATTTGGAAAACTTAAGGGACCCCTATCATGTGGTTGATTGATAACAAAAGATACATGTATGTACTAGCACCACCCATGTCCTCAGTATTGAGGTGAACCATGTAACTCATGAGAATTATGCCTAGTACAACCACTATTACTACCGACATGTCTATACCCTTGAAAAGTGGATGTTTTATATGGATTTACAAATGTACACTTCCAAAACTAGGGTTTTGGACGAAAAAAAGCATATTACATCAAAGAGTTTAACCCAGCTAAGGAAAATGGTGAAAAACCATATTTAGGTGCAACTATTAAAGGGAAAGCGAGGCTATTAATTGCTCAATTGAGAACGGGGTCCCACCATCTTAGATGTGAGACTGGTAGGTGGAAGACTCCTAAGGAAACTTGGGAAGAAAGAACGTGCTTATTTTGTAATAAGGGAGTGGTGGAAACGGAGTGGCACTTCGTCATGGAATGCACAGCGTACAAAAATATCCGTAATCAGTACTCAAGTATTTCAGATGTGGGCAATATGCAGCAGTTATTTGAGGAGGATAAGATAAATCAGACGGCTAGCCTTCTAGTCAAAATTAATAGCAGGAGGTCTGATCTGGAGAAGAGTCTGGAGACAAACTAAGTTGTTGAATGTCTCGGTCCCATAGGCTGTTTAGTCTCATGGACGTCATTAAAATCTTTCATTCATTCATTCAATATTAACCCAACAAACTTTGTGTGTGTGCGCATGTGCATTCGCATGTGTGTGTGGAATGAAATGACAAAATCGGTGTTTTTATTGTTTTTAATTTTTCGCTTAGTGTTTTCCATTTATACTTTTGTTACACCCTTAAAATATAATACTGTTAGATTTGATCATCAGCATTTAATATGGAATTCAAAATATAAAGGTACAGCACTTGATGTTATTCCGAAATCTGAAACTGGGAAGTAAAACTAATTTGATAGATATTCTTCTGTATCTGGAAGAAGGATAGTTATGGATCCATGCCACTTATTTGCACATTTCACAAGAGCAAGAGATATTCGTTATCATATGTTCAATCCAAATCAGAGGAAGAAATCATTTCATTCAACTGTTGTCAATACCAGGGCGACAGAGAGAACTGAGATGTTCATTTTTATTCAGAAGCTCATATTACTGCATTCTTCTCTTATGGAAGAAAACATATCTGTGCTTAAATACCTTTCTGCAGCACTTGGTAATATCATTACTATCAATTTACCTTTGTTCTCCGGTCGCTGTCCAACCTGAAAGCACCCAAATTAAATTCTACAGCCATTCTATGGAGGAAATAAAGAGATGCAAGTCAACTAGTGTTATGTGATTGTGGGTGCTCTACCATTACCTCCAATGCAGCTGCATATGCTGCACCTGATGAAATGCCTACAAGCAATCCTTCCTCTCTGGCAATCTTCCTCGCATAAGTTATTGCTTTGTCTGATGCAACTGTAATAATCTCATCAATCACAGCCATGTCCAAATTGTCTGGTATGAATCCAGGTGAAATTCCTTGTATTTTATGGCTTCCATTTTGCCCACCTGATATAATATGCACTAGATATTTGTAAGATTTAACAGGAAGACTCTCTAAGAAATGCCAACCAGGAGAGTGTAACAAGAAAATAAGTGTCATGCATGTTGTTTCCAACTAAACAGTGCAACAACCAATCTGCACTCGCATAAATACATGAGTAATTATCTGATTGTTTCATTTGTGAAAAAAATTATTAATCGTGTGTACTATGTAGGTTGTGTTCACAGTGCTAATCTATAAAGGTTAAAAATTGTACCATGCACCTGAATCCAGAAACTCACAAACCCATCTTATAAAATGCTTTTTATTTTTACCTAAACATGCACAAACCAGCCATTTCTAAAAGGAAATATTATTGAACAAAGAAATATTACGCTCAAGAGAATATGATCACTATTAATTCTCCATATACTTAAATGAACCCTTTCATAGGGGGGCAGTTCATTGATTCCTCGGTGGGATAGAACCCTTGTATTCAACTATTCAACCACCAAATCCAATCTGTACTACAAGGACATGACTTTTGAGGGGCGAGACTCAAACAGTACATTGAAATCCAGCCTTACACAGTTCTGTATATTTGAATCCGAGCATAATTGCTTCCATGTGCATGTGTGTGTGCCCTTGTGTTTTTAAGTCACTTATATATGCAGAATTGTACATTTTCAGATTCCAGTGCACTTATTACGGTTTGAGTTTCCTAGATTGCCATTCCACATGACAATTGTCTCGATGGTGCAAATTAACAATTATTTCTGTGTAAATGAAAGGATTTTACCTTGTTCCTTATTTTATGAACCAGTAGGGCTATCTTAAGATGAAAAATAAATGTGCAAAAAAAAGAAAAATGCAGACCACAAAGAACACTAAATGCAGTTAACAGGAACACTATAATATTTTGTATGCCGAAATATGTGACAAGACATCCAGCCATAATTGGGTCTATTCACAACATTGGCCTCACCCACCTTAGGCGTGTCTTTTAAAATCTCACATAGAAATTCTGCATTTTTCATCTTGCTTGAAACACCAACGGATTTTAGAAAAACAATTCCTCCAAGGAAGAAACAAAGAAATATTCAACATGATGTTTCTCCTATTTCTCCAACCATCAAACATGATGGTACAACCCTTTTTCATCATATCTTGCATTGCTCATCAACTATGGACTTCACATTTGCCTTCTTTTCATTCAAAATTTAGACCTCTATCTCATTATTAAGGGCTTTGAACCTTGTTCCAACAGCATCGATAGTTTCCACTAAATTTTGTCAGTAACGAGATCTAAAACAAAATTTAAAAAATGGTAAGTGCTCTAAAATTAAATAGCATGCACTTTTAAAATTTAATAGACAGAAATATATTGAAAATTATAGTTTTAAACAGAAAACAGAAAAAAAATTACTTAGCCTTATGAAAATTATGAAATTGAATTGTACAATAGAATCAAAATCTTCAACCACACTGCTTGCTGCTTTGTTTTAGTCTCTATTCTAACCCATGTTCTCAATATTGGTTAGAAACCTAGAGAAAAATGTGGTGCAAAATAGGAATGCAAACCCAATCTGTGAACTCTAGGGCTAACAGTAGCGATCAAACTTGAAGGGAATGGAGGAGTATTATAAGTGTCTACTTGCCTCATGGCTGCATCTCCACTCTACCTTTTTCTAAGGTCCTTTTCTCAAAGCTTTGACACCTCTCTCACAACTTTGTGGCTTGTGTGTATAAAGAAGCAACTCAGCCAGGTATGTGAATAAAATCAAATTTTAGACAATTAATGCTTCTTCCACTAATTTTGGTTTTGTAATAATTGCAAAACAATTCCATTTCTTAGCACCGAAGGTGGCATGATTCCAGCGAGGGTTCTTTCTTGTGGCATCAACATTATGATGATTTGCAAGTAGGCTACAAAATTACAAATATAGTGTAGATTTAAAAAAAATAAAAGACAGGAAATAGAATAGAATCTGAATTACTGATTATAGAACATAAAAGGGGGAAAATGAAGAGGAGAATAAGATCTCTTCATTTTTCCATTTGCTTGTTCTCTTGTTCCGTAGTGGAAAGAGAAAGAATAAAAAAATGGAATGGTCAACAGAAAAAGAACAAACAAAAGGATATAAATAGATATATCTCTTCATTTTTGCTGCTCCAAATACTTTGTGGGCTACTCCAAAATCATAGTTTGCTGCTCCAAATGCACAGATTGCACTTTAATGTTATGAGTTTGTTGTTTTTGCTATGTGATGCTACTCCAAAATCATAGTTTTCTGTTCCAAATGCACTAATTACATTTTGTTGTTTATGTGTTTCTTGTTTTTGCTATGTGATACTGCTTCAAAATCATTTGTGTATGTTTTTGTTTTTGTTTTGCATGTGTTTTGTATCTTTTGTTTTCTATTTTATGTCCGCATTTAAGTCATTTAAGGTTTTTATGAACTTTTAATGTTTTTGTGTTTCTTTGCAAGGGCATGTCCCTGCACTGGGACTTGCAAATTAGAAATTGACAAGTCTCGAACTAACTTGCTAGGAAGATAGATTTGTGTGAGCAAGCCTTGTTTGGGCATATGCTCGGGCCAAGACTCTATGGACTACTATGCAAGCAGCAAGTTTGGTAACTCTAATACAAATAATAAGGTAGAAGCAATTGCTCTCTTAGAAGGAATAAGGCTGGCTATGAAAAAGGAAGGAAACTCAATGCTAATAATGAAGCAGTCAAAATGAGGCAGTGCAATGACTAGGACATGAACAATATCATTTAGGAAATTAAAATGAAAAAAAAGAATTTTGAGTTCTCATATCAACATATTAGGAGGAAAGGAAATATGATAGAAGATCTAGTGGTCAATTGTGAAGTAAAACAGCTGGTCAAGATGGTGTACACTCATCTTTTTCCCTCCAGGCAATAAATCTAATCTCAGAAGAAGCAGAGGAGCTTGCTCTTCATAAAATAAAATTTAAATCGAAGAGGAAATATCTGTATATATAAAAGTTAATCTTAATGAGCATCAAATGTTGCCCCCTAATGATTAAGTCAAACAAAGGAGAACGATAAAAGAAGAGTGTGATGGATAAATGCTAAAAGCCACTAGCATTTCATATATTTGGTGTTTTTGCAGTGTATCAAGTTATGTGATGCTTTATTGGGAATCAAGTGCATAGTTTCAGGTCAGTCTTCATCTGATCTGTGTTTTATGATAGCAGTTCACAAGAACCCATTTCTCATAACCATCAATGGTCCACTTAGCACTCATTGCATCTGGGTGATGCTCACAGGGGTGAAGAATGGAGATTGCTCTATGGGCAGAAAGTAGAAACTTGATTTTGAATTGTCTTTCTATTTTCCCAATTTGGTTAGTTACACCAGTAAGGAGTGGCATCTTGCCATATAATTTTTCAAGCATTCCCCCACAAATGCTGTGAAGAAGGATCCTATCTATGCCAATCTATTAAGTATTTGTCTTCCTCATTTAGAAAGACATCTACAAAACAATAAACTAGTCCACAATTAGAGTGGATAGATTTTTCATCACAGTCACGTGAGACCAATCTGGTATATTAGACCCCCATATGTAAGTCCACAAGGGGATTGCTTTTCTATTTTATTGTTCAACCATGTGAACAACCCTCACCCCTTCTAGATGTGAACTTGTACATTGTGTGTTGATCAAAAAAACACTTTTAACTTTTAAGTTGAGGAAAGGTATTGACCATTGAAACCCTTCCACATGGAGACCCTCCTACTAAGGTCAATGGTACTTATGGTAATTGGTAATACAACTGGCTGATATAGATAATATCATTATTTCAGAATCAGCTTCAGTTTAACACTGAATCAATTTGCATGACCAATCTTTCATGAGTGATCTAGCTAGAGGAGGATGGATTGACAAGACAGAGGATGAAGGAAAGCTAGATGGGCCAATCTAACCAGAGATGAATACCACCCAAACTGTTGAGACTATCAGAGAAATTGGAAAAAGTAATATAGAAAAATAAGAGAGAAAAATATTAACAAGAAGTTAATTTTGTGAAAAGAAAAGTTGAAGGTTGGAAATACTGCTCACAGTTTGGTAGAGGAAGTTAGGGTTGACATGGCCACTGGTGCTGACAGAAGAATTCCAATAGTGGCATGTGCTTGGGTTAGTGAGAGATGGGTTCTTGTGAATGGTGACTAATGAAAGATGTGTCATTAAGATTAGCTCAATATTAACACAGCTTATTCTAGAAATAACAATATTTAAATTGTTATTATTTGTTTGCCAGAGATTACGAGCACAACATCATAGGACCAAAGTACAAAATGACTCTCCATAGTGGATAAAAACCATAGTAGGGTTTATGCCAAATGGCACAACTTGTCTCTAGATCATACGGATGGAAGTAGTCAATTTTTTAATTTTATCATGGAAATATGACATTGATGAACATGAAGTTGCAATCATCATGAATAGTTCTTAACTTCTTATTGAGTGTCTCTAATTTATAGCAGAATAAAAAAAGATGCTCTTGCCATGATTTTGCAGATTTGTCCTATAATCTATCCTATAATCTATTATAGTGACATTACCAGGTTACTTCAATTCTTATAGGGTAGGTATGAATTTGAGTCTAACCCCACTAGAGGATAAAGGTCATCAATTTTTTTCTACATATTTTCCTCTTTTCTTACCTCTAAGATCTGGAAAAAGCCAAAACTAGAATATGTAATAAGAATTCCCCCAAGTTGTCAAGTAATTGGAATCCTTCTGAGTTTTGGAGTTATGGTCTAATGTGTCTTACCTGAAATTACAGGGCTCTCAGAAGGTTCAACACAGACAACCTTTATAGATGGGTTTTTCATCTTCAAATATCTTCCAACCCCTGTTATGGTTCCTCCCGTTCCAGAACCTGAAACAAATATGTCCACTTTGCCTGCTGTATCTTGCCAAATTTCAGGACCTGAAAACACAGTGTGATATTGGATTAAATAAACATAGAAATCATAAAAGTTGAATTTAAAAGGTGTAAAGAAATGATTTACACAAAAAAAGAGTTATTTCTTGTGAAAAATCATATCTAATGTTGGTGTCTTAGAGGTTAATCATTGAGATTTTTTGGTCTCAGTAACTGGAAAAATTGAATAGTATAATCTCTGTTCTTGATGTATCAATGGATGATGCTTATTGGAAATTTTCTAACCGCTTAGTGGTGATCAAGTTCTGATTGATTATTCTCCTCTAAATTTACTTATCATTATCTCAAAGATAGCTTCATATTATATCATCAAAATTCTCAGAAAACAACTTTCATAATGGTGTAAACATCATATGATTATAGTGCCTATAATGTTCTTGATTCTATGGTTTCCCACACGGTCTTTGCTATGTGTTATGCCCTAACAAGGTTAGTTTACTAGGCCCACATAGCTTATTAACATATTTCTATATAATTAGAACGATCTTCGAATATATTTTACAACAATTGCATTTATTCCATGCTTTTAGTTATAATACTCTTATGATCCTCTACCATAACAGAAAGGGCAATGTAAGTATAAAGGAAATTTAGTATTGGACCAAATTATGGATATGTTTAGAAACAGATGTAAAAACCAGTAATTTAGTATCATCAAGTTGATATGAGATTAGTATAGATATCAATTTATAGATGATGTCTCACATTCCAAGTCAAAAATAAGAAAGAAAGATGTGATGAGCCCTGCTGGCTCTCAACCCAAACCCCAATATTTCTTAAGTCTTTTAGTGTTATTTAGTGTTTTTTTAGAGAAAGTTTGATAGACAGAAGAGAAGGGGCGCATAGCATAAATGCATATAAAATGTAAATTTGAGTTATTTCAGGCGAATTGACAATATAGAAGATAATAAATATGCTCAACAATGGATTTAGAACTCATAAACATACCCGGAAGTGTCCAGATTATTTATTTAAGAAAGTAGTCCAGTTTGCCAGCCAAGATGGTGAAAAACTGACCAAATCTGGTGTAGAAAGCTACAAAATGCAAAATCCAGCCTGAAAACGGTGGCAGATAAAGAGTACAAGCCAAACGCCTAAAATGATGAAGAGAAACCCTCAGAAAAGAAGGCGTTTCTCCAAGAAATGCCCAAATGCCCTTGCACAAGAGCCATGCACTTCACTGCAAACAACCTGAATTCTCACTTAGAAGGTACGGCCAAGAAGTATGATGTTTGCCAGATGAAATGAAGGCGCCATCTCCCAAAACCCTCTGAAACTGATAAAGAAATCCAATAGGAAACACAGCTCAAGCCCAGTAGAACCTCTGTATGAAGCTCTCACAAACTACACAAATTCAGCTGATCTCTCATAGCCTCAAAAGTGCTCAACACTGAAGAGTTATCGTTCTTCAATGGAAAAATTGTTCAAACCCTAATCACAGGAGAATGCACAAGAAATAGCACAAGGCAAAGTTGAAATTGTCAAAAGGTCAGTTTCTCATTGCCAGAAATGCCCTTTTATGCAAAGGCACGAATCCCAAGAAAATACGCCACTTTTGGATATTAAAATCTTTTAAATAATATTTAATTCATTTCAATAGTATATGAATTAAATACTTGGGCGCACTTTATCCATTTAAGTGATTTAAATTATTAAATCACTTTTAGAGAATATTTAAGTGATTTAAAAATATAAAGTCAATTTGACTTTATAATTAAATATTAAATCAATTAATATTTAAATCACTTAAAAACCCATAACTCACTCAAAACACCATATAATCCTGTGCCGTCAGAAGCTGTCGACTCCTGCACTGCCAACACCTGCTGTGAACCAGTCACTGGGCTCTGAAAACTAGAATGATCAAACTCTCTAGAAAGTACCACTGACCCTCTAACCAACCTGTTAGCCTACGAGAGTCTGAGTAATAGGCTAACCACCATCAAACATGATCATGCCGAAAAAGGGGACATTACAGTCTGCCCTCCCAAAAATTGCTTGTCCGCAAGCAATCTCAACAACAAAGAATCAACCACTCCACCAGGATCCCAAGGATAGTGTCGTGAAATGTCCCTACTGTCATCAACTATCTCCTGTAACTCCCAAATCTAATCAACTGGATCATCGTGTTGTACCCTGTCAATCTCAACACCATCTGTCACAGGAGAGAGGAACTCATAAGAAAGCAAGTCAAACCGCTGACAAAACGTGCTCCCTAAGACTGCACGAGATAGGCTATCATCCCACATGTCTAACATGTGCATACTAGAATTGTGCATCTGAAACAGATCATGTACATGATGACTGAGAAAGAAACTATGTAGACTCCTGACCATGTACACACTAGGAATCTCCTCAACGAGCTCTGTCTGAAATCCTGATGCACTAACGGAATCTCTCATCCTATGATCAAAGCTCACCCTTAAACCAGGGTCAAGAGTAGAATCAGCATCCACCTCAAAGAGTGGATTATCACAAGAAGATGTAGCATCCGCCTCATTTTTTGATTCTTCTCCATCAATATCATAGATTGGAGCTTGCTAATCATAAAATTCATAACTGTACTGAGGAGAGGAAAATCCCTCTTGAATCACTTTTTGTTCTCCATCCAAATCTGCACTATAGCATGAAGTTGAATCTGCATCACTCACCTCATAATCAACAACATCATGTGTGTTGTCATCAACCTCTAAGGTATTGCTGCTATGTACCTCATAGGATGTCTTGACTGGCAAGGTAGAAGCTGTTGTTATGACAATATCCTCACACACCTCTGTTGCCAAATTCACTGTAAGTCCATCCATAGCATGCTCACTTCTTACATGTTCTTCTCTTGGAAGAATTAGAGATCTAAGGTGCAACTTCCTTTGTTTCTTTGCTTGATCTAGTTGGCTGCAGCGTTCCTTGACCTCTTGCAAATGCTATTTTGCTTGAGCAGCCAACATCTTTGCCTTCTTAGCCCTTTGTAGCCACCATCACACAAAACTTGAGTTTTGTTCACATCTTCCAAGGTCTGATATATAAAATCAGACTATTTGTGACTTGAATCCACCAAACATTCTTCAAGCTCAACATGCAAAACTTCAATGCTAATGTTAGGAGATTCCATAACATGACCATCTTTATGTACTTTATCCGTCACCTCATGATTTTGTGAAAGTAATGGACTGTTGTTCATAAAATTAGAATTGATCTCAAGGCTGATATCATCTCCGTTAGTGCTGATAATATCTTCCTGGGGTTCAACAAAACCACTATCATGGTGTAAAACTTTCTCTTCAATAGAAGTTGTCTCAAAAGATGTTGTAGAAGCCATATTTCTGTACACTTCTTCTTTCATTGTAATTGATGAAGCATCACAAGGAACCTTATCTTCATGTGGTTGTTCTAAGGCAACTGGTTTGTCTTCATACAACACTTGCTCATCCTGAAGTGTCCTGTGCCCAACATCTACTTCTATGTAAGTCTGATTTTTGTCCTCCATAAGATCAGCTGTATGTTGGTCACTAACTACTGATTGATCCCTTTTTAACCCCAACACATCAAGGAAACTCAATTTCTTTTTGTTTTGTGATGAGCTTTGTCTTGAAATGGAGTCTTCAGACTGCTGCAAGCTACGAGCTAATCTTTGTTGTGATGGCATAGGTTTCTGCTGAATATTATTTGAAATGCTCTCTACATTTTTCTGCTCACATTTCTTTGATTTGCTTCGTTGCTTATTATAAACCATCCGATGCTCCATATATTGTTCGAAGTCTAGGTGATCTTTTATCTTATCTGGAGATGCTATATATTCCTCATAAGCAACCATTACTTCATCAACAAATTTAGAAGCCATGATAACCACTTTGCTGTTCAACCCCTGTGTGAACAGTACCTGTCAAATTTGTCCTGGTGTGACCGCATAATTTTTCTAACCCCACAAGCTGGCAGGATTAGAGCTCTGATACCACTGTGATGAGCCCTGCTGGCTCTCAACTCAAACCCCAATATTTCTTAAGTCTTTTTAGTGTTATTTAGTTTTTTAGAGAAAGTTTGATAGACAGAAGAGAAGGGGCGCACAGCATAAATGCATATAAAATGTAAATCTGAGTTATTTCAGGCGAATTGACAATACAGAAGATAATAAATATGCTCAACAATGGATTTAGAACTCATAAACATACCCGGAAGTGTCCAGATTATTTATTTAAGAAAGTAGTCCAGTTTGCCAGCCAAGATGGTGAAAAACTGACCAAATCTGGTGTAGAAAGCTACAGAATGCGAAATCCAGCCTGAAAATGGTGGCAGATGAAGAGTACAAGACAAACGCCTAAAATGATGAAGAGAAACCCTCAGAAAAGAAGGCGTTTCTCCAAGAAATGCCCAAACGCCTTTGTACAAGAGCCACGCACTTCACTGCAAACAACCTGAATTCTCACTTAGAAGGTACGGCCAAGAAGTATGATGTCTGCCAGATGAAATGAAGGCGCCATCTCCCAAAACCCTCTGAAACTGATAAAGAAATCCAATAGGAAACACAGCTCAAGCCCAGTAGAACCTCTGTATGAAGCTCTCACAAACTACACAAATTCAGCTGATCTCTCACAGCCTCAAAAGTGCTCAACACTGAAGAGTTATCGTTCTTCAATGGAAAAATTGTTCAAACCCTGATCACAGGAGAATGCACAAGAAATAGCACAAGGCAAAGTTGAAATTGTCAAAAGGTGAGTTTCTCATTGCCAGAAATGCCCTTTTATGCAAAGGCACGAATCCCAAGAAAATACACCACTTTTGGATATTAAAATCTTTTAAATAATATTTAATTCATTTCAATAGTATATGAATTAAATACTTGGGCGCACTTTATCCATTTAAGTGATTTAAAATATTAAATCACTTTTAGAGAATATTTAAGTGATTTAAAAATATAGTCAATTTGACTTTATAATTAAATATTAAATCAATTAATATTTAAATCACTTAAAAACCCATTACTCACTCAAAACACCATATAATCCCGTACACAAGTCACGACTGTGACCGCCAACGCTCGTCAGGAACTACCACCTGGCTCAAAACCAGAACGATCAAACTCTCCAGAAAGTACCACCTGACCCTCTAACCAACCTCAAGTAGCCTACGAGAGTCCTGAGTAATAGGCTAACCACCATCGAACATGATCATGCCGGGTGACATTACAAAAGAAGATGATTCAATATTTATTACATCTATATGGTTATTACCATGTCCATGCCATAAATCTACGAATAAGAAAAGATTATCAACATTACAATAATGCTACTGAAGCTTCATCCCTAAAAAGTAAAAAGTGATCAGCACATCATTATTATGATTACACCCTAGAGATTATAAGCCAATTATAGTCCAACAGTTGCCCAGTGGTTCTGTCACCATTTATAAATTTTAAATTTATCATTTCAATTTGTCTGCTTTAAAATTCTTCGTTGTCATCCGTATCGAAGAGCTTAGCTTTTAGACAATATGTCCATCAAGATAGGATAACCAGGAAAAGTCTCAACCATTGTATTGGCAACAAACTCTTATTTGACAACTAACCTACATCATTATTGATCTTAAAGTCTCCAACAAGTTGAACAAATAAGGGCCCAAAGTCCACCAGCCTTTCTTTGTGGGGATCCAATCATTTGAACAAAAAACTATTTCTGTGTTCAAATCCCAGTTTCAGATAGCATCTACTTGCTATAAAAATCCCAACTGTATAACTTGATGTAAAACTATTAATTTTCAATGCAACACCAAGTAATCACGAATATATCAAGTGCAATGTAAGGAAATTTTTTCACTTATGATAACTCACAATCTACAATGTTTGATCTATCTTTTTGGTCTTCATTTTTATTACATACACAACTGTACTGTTTGTCAACATAATCACATGTTTTAGTTGCAATTAAAATGTGACATGAATAAAAATCATTTACTTAGCTCCCATAGTGTTTAGTATCCATGAATTTTATTTTTAGAAACTGTCTTGTAGAAGCTTAATACACTGGAAGCAAATATGATAAGCAGATACACACAAGTGATGTATCTTGTTTATTATTCATAATTGAAATAAAAGCAATCACATAAATAAATTTCTATTTTTATTGTATTGTTACTTTGAGGACCAATTAATTAAGGCAGGAGAAACCTTAGAACTTTAGCTCTGGTTGAGGAAGAAAAAGTCAGACAATATTAGAGTTGCTTCAAAGTTTTTCTTTGACTTTCTTTCTTAATTTCTAGGCTTAGCAACAACTGGGAGATTGTTTGAAGGCTTGATTGTGTGTTTTGGTATGTTAAGTGAATACAGATTGATTAGGCATACAAAGCATAGAATTGAGATTTGGTGAGCTACAAACTGAAACACATTTTACAAGGTTAGAAGTATTGACTAGCGAACTTGCAAGATTATTGGCCCTGGAAATTCATGCATCAAAAAGTGTGTTGTTGATAGACTTTGGAATTTCCTTCCATATTGCCTCCCATCGGGAGTGGTTTTCGAAGTATGAAAAATATAAATATGATGGTGGGAAGGTGTATCTTGAAGATGATTCTCATTTGAGCTTAGTTAGTCATGGCGGAGTCTAAATTGAAATCCTTTGATAGACAAGTGAAGAGGATCAATCATGTGTTGCACATCCCTGGTTTGACACAAAATCTGTTATTAATTAACAAACTCAATGATGCAAGTGTGTAGATTGTTCTCTCTATTGAAAGGTGTAATGTCATGTCCCCACAATTGTAACACATGGAAATACATCGAAATGCAAATGAATAACAAAATACATATTAGTGATTTAATGCTATCATATTGAAATACAAATAACTAAATAAGATAAATATCAAACAACATAAATATAATGGCAATCTAAGTATTATTATTATAATTATAATTATCATAGATAATATTATAATATAACAATATAAAAATAAATATTAAAATATTATTATAATTATAGTCATTGTAATATAATATTATTCATACATATAAAACCAATAAATAATAAATGCAGCAATTAACAGCGATTACCATAATAAAAGCGATTAATTCAAGTGCAGCAGTTAATGAATATAAAATGCAGTGATATTAGAGCAGCTGAATAAAACAAAAAGGCTCAATAAAGACAAAATAAACAAATCAGCGATGAAAAGAAAGTCTAAAGGAAACGATCCCAACTTAAAAAGAGAAATTAATATGTTTACATGCATCGATTAATATCTCAAGGCAGCGATGATTTAGTTAAAGCATCGGTTCAAATTTTCTGTGATTATATTAAACTAGAGACACGTCCCTCCAAAGTGGCAAAGGGCATGTCCCTTAGAGAAGGAACATATCCATCGACTAGTGAAGGGATATGACTATTGGCAGATGGAATTATAAAAGATGACCATTTCAAACCAGAGGGGCATGGAAAGGAAGTAAGGGAACAGAACAGGACAATCAGCACTGCTCTATCATTTAGTATCAATTTATGATTTCAGATTATATTGGTTAGTATAATTGTTTTTATGGTTTCAGATTTAGGAATTAATCTATATTATGGTTGGATCTTTTATATAGGATCATAATGTATTGTTCAAGTATAGTTGATGATTCATGCACATGCTTACTTATATCTTGCAATTAATATATTGGTGATGGATCATCAATAGGAAATGGACTAAAGAGATAGCATTTATAGTATTAATATGCATTATTACTATAGGCATGGATCTAGATGTTGTTCTTGAGAATGCCATAACATTTATGGATACTATTGAATATTAATGCCTAAGGATAAATCTGAGTGTTTGAATTTGTTTGAAAACTTGCTTGGGGGAAAGGGCCTGAGACAGTGAGGTGTGCCTAGAGGTCCCACTTAAGATCTGCCCAAACCTAAGGAAAGGTTGGGCCATGGAGGAGTGGAAATCCCACTTAAGATCCGCCCAAACCTAAGGAAAGGATGGGCCATGAAGGAATGGAAACCCCGCTTAAGATCCACCCAAACCCAAGGAGAGGATGGGCCATGGATGAGTAGAAGCACCTGGACCGCTTGTGAGCTCTGCCCGATTCCACCAAGTAGGCAAAGTGTTTTCTGAGGTGGCGACATGGATGGGGAAAGCAAGTACAAGTCCCCAACAGGGAGAGTTGTGGTATACAACCACTTAGGCTTGGCATATGGCTTCGGGCGAACCCAACATGTTATTCCTCCTAGTTCACAATAGGTTGCATTATTGATAGTCTATAAATGTGTTGCCATGGATTAATGCTAACCAATGTATATATGCAAGTTTGGGAATGTTGTTCATGGATTGACTGCAGGTTTGCAAATTTCAGATTACATCATCAAGGAACTATTCATTTGATAAGGTGAAAACCCTAACCCTAGTTTGTGGAGGTTGTGACCCATAGGCGAATTCTAGGGCAAATTAGGACAGGGGACATTACTATGGTATTAGAGCATGTTCCTGCCATCCTACAGGACATTCCCACTTTAACTGCCATTCAATTAGACTTAACTATTCAACCTTCTTAAGTAAGCCAATAATGCATGTGTATGCCTTCCATGTGTATACTTTGTGACTTACATGTATTTATGCAACTGTGTATACTTTGTGACTTCAAGTGTATATTGTGTGCTCATATGTATATTGGGTGACCTTGGGATGGTGGATGGACCCACGGTGTAGTATGGGATGCACCGAATCCTCTTCCCAATTGTCTGTTGTACCCCAAATTAAAAATTTTGCTACACTTAGGCATTTTGAAGAAATGTTTAAAAGTCTTGTTAAAATTGTCAAAAAATGTCAAAATTGGGAATTTGCATGTTTTGCATGAGGGTCAAAAACTCAAAATTTTCAAAATCTGACGATTTGGGTCTATTTAGAGCGACCTAGTCTACAAAACTCAGATCTTAGTTTTTTGGCCCTACATTTTAGGAAAATTTCTATTTTAGAAACTTTCTAAAAATAGGACCTTTTTTCTGGGTTTCTTCTCAAATAGATGCTGGAAATTTTTTCTAAAAATAGAAAGTTTGGCTTTCAGAGTTCAAACTGATTTTGATTGGCTTAAAATACTTCCTCATCAAGCTGGTCCATTCAAAATCGTCAAAAGATCAGTTTTGCCCTAGTGGGTCTATTCTGCTTTTTCAGGAGCTCCAAGGTCATTAATGGAGGTTGCTCGACTGCCAGTGTCAAATTCAAGGTATCAAGTACTGCACAGATCAAGGCAACGGTGAAGATGATCAAGAAATAGAGAACGAAGGAGGGATGCTGTGAATTCATGAAAATTGCAAAATTTTGACTAAGTCTGGAGAGTTCAGGCACCCCTGCCCAATCTAGGCACCTAGGATTTTGTGCCTTAGTCATTTTTCAGTCTCCAACTGCCAAGCATGAAGCAAAACGAAGGAAAGTTGAAAATTGCAAAATAAAAACTATCTCTAGCAAGCTTAGGCACCCCAAGTAGCCAAGGGCGCCCAACTTTTCAAGGCACCAAATGTCAGAGTTAGGGTTTTGTGCCTCTAGGACATCTTGTTCAGAATCCTTCCAGCTTAGCAATGGATCTATTAGCAAGACCATCAGATCAATCTACTAGTCAAAATTGTGAATCAAACGGAGAAGTCTCAACAGAGAAGCAAATTGCAAACCATGAAAATATCAAAAAATAAACTAAGTCTGGGAACTCTGGGCGCCATAGGTAGCCAAGGGTGCCGAGCCTTTTGGAGGACCTAATGCAAAGATTAGGGTCTGCAGATGTATTCATTGTCTTCGGAATCCTGCTAGCAATCCAGTGTATATCTCAGCCTGATCGTTGGATACGTCTGTCACCAGCAATTGCAAATCAAACAGAGGACAAAGAATGGAAGATCAAAGTCCGAAGGTTGAAAATCAAGAAAAAAAGTCTTAACTCTGGAGATGTTGGGTGCCCCAAGTAGCCAGGGGTGCCCAAGCTTTTGAGGGCCTAAAAGTGCAAATTAGGGTTTGTTACCTCCAACAACTTTTCTTCAAATGCAGTCTAGCTCTTCAACGGATTCAACGGCAAGCTCGCCAGGTTTTTCAAGCACCAATTATGTCAAATTGAACAGGGGAATAAAATCTTGCAAAATGAGAAAAGTCAAGCAAATTTGAAAATCTCAAAATATATTCTACTTTGGAGGAGTTGCGTGCCCTAGTAGCTAGGGGCGCCCAAGCTTTTGACCCCCTAAAACTGCTTTTTTGAGCAAATCACTTCCAAAAGACCTACCTCAGAATTCTTCGAGCTATCCAACGAATCTGACAGCCAGTTCATCGGGTCAACCTAGCTCCCAAAATTGTAAATTCATCCGAAGAATCAGAAAGCAATGTAAAGTTGAAGAACATAAAAAATGGCTAACACTGGGAGCCATGGGCACCCCAGCTAGCCAAGGGCACCCAAGATTTTGAGGCCCCAAATTTAGTTTTCCGAGGTTGCAATCTCCAAGACAATCTTTCTAGATTCGATCAGGCTTTGCAACGATATCATCAACTAGTACATTGGATTCACCGAACGCCCAGAATCGAGGATCAAATGGAGATCAAAAACAAGCAAGAAATTGAAGAATGTGAAAAATGGCTAACATTGATAAGCCTAGGCGCCCCAGGTAGCTAGGGGCGCCCAGCTTTTTGAGGGGTCAGATGAAGTTTTTATCAGAAGTTGCCTCCAGGATAATCTTCTTAGAATCAGTTAGGCTCCGCGATGGATCATTCTACTAGATCACAGGATTCACCGAGTGTCCAGAAATCAAAGTCAAACGAAGGTCAAAATCAAGTTAAATTTAGGAAAATTCAAGAAAATGGCTAAGTTCTCCAAGGGTGGCGTCCAAGCTTTCATGCCTTAGAGAAATTTCTCAAAATTTCATCTTTCAAAAGAACACAAAAGAAAGGGTCCACATGCATGCACCTGTTTTAGGGTTTCACAGCTCTAAATTTAGGAAGCAAGGCAATTCTCAACCTAAAAACTTATTTAAGGCAGCTTTGTGCATTCATTCTTCATAATTTTTTGCAGGTCACTTCAAGGCAAGAAAGGAGAAACCAAGAATTTTTCCTATTTCAAGATTTGAAGGCTAAAACTTGGAGATTTTTCAGAGTTCTTCATATTTTCTTAATCAGCTCACAAGGAGGCTCCTTTTTCTATGCCTTATTTTTCCAGTGCATCAATTTTTAGGAGGGGGTCAATATTTTCAAATTTCAGCAATCTGGGTCAGCTTGGTTCATGATTCTGAACAATTTTGGAAAAAATTTCAATTTTCAAGAACCTACTTTTTTCTTGCATGTCCAAGAAATCTTCAATATTTTCAACATCTGATCATGTGGGTCCATCTCAAACGTCATTTTGCACAAAACCTAGCTCTCAACTTTTTTTAGAAAAAAATTCAGAAATTAGGGTTTCAGCTTTCTCAAGCAGCCATCAACAATTTTCAAAAATGAGTGATTTGGGTCTTCTTGCAATGAGATTCTCTACAAAACCCATATCTCAGATTTTTTTTGAAAAATCTGCCCGTTTGAAGAAGAAAAATCAGCAAGCTAAATTTAGGGTTTGTGCAAAACTTGTCCAAACATAGTCAAGTTTATAGTCAATCTTCAAGATTTTCAATATGGAGTACTCTCCCATCGAATTCAAGACCAAATCAGTGCTATATCATGATTTCATCAAAATTGTTGAAACTAACTTGCATCATGTCAAACCAGTGTTCAATTTGTGTGCTTTGGAAGACACAGGCAGTGTTGCAATCAAACACCTTGGTCATTCTGGATTACTTGCAGCAGCAGCAATTCCCATCTCAGTGCAAAGTCTAGAGTTTGTAATTGCTTGTATCAAACATTACAATGCAACAACACGGGAAATTCAAACAGTAGATGGAAGAGTGGTGTGCAGCCTCAAGCCGGACATGATTGAAAAATGCTTTTCAATACCACCTTGGTTTGAAAGTTTAACTATCTCCATTGAAGAATGTGAAAAGGTGTGGGACATGCATAAGGAAAAATATCGCAAGAAAGTTGCACAAAGATGGCTGAAAGAAAAACATAACACTTTACCAAAGAACATTGAGCGTGGAGAATTCAAGGAGGAATTTGCAATAATGATCACTCTGCTCAATCGAATCACTGGTCAAGCATACGCTACAAAATTTCAGCCTTGGATGTTCTATGTCATCTTTCATATCATGAAGAAAACAGAGTTCTATGATTGGCCAACCTTGATCAGTGATAGTCTTCACCAACAAATAACTGAATATTTCAAAATCCACGAGTTCCACATGATTTCCTACCTGGTCTACCTAGTGGCCTTTCAAGGGAAAATCAGAGGATTGAATATCGTGGGGACTCTGGATGTACAACATGTTTATAATCATTACCCACAACTAGAGTTTTCAGAGTCAGCACATCACTAAAAAAGGGTGAATGAGGCATTCCTGATGCATATGGTGAGAGACCTAGATAACAAGTTGCATGTACGGATTTCATCAACTGCCAGGGAAGCAATGGCAGAGTGCGCAGATTGGTTCATCCAGTTTCCTACATTCTCCTACATAAGAGTGTACGAATTCTCAAGTGCACCAGTCATGTTGCCAACATATCCTTCAGATGAGGTGGTTTCCATGGAGTTTCTAAGGCAAGTGTATGAAGTTCACAAGTTCTTGTGGAACCGAAAGAAGCCCGCTTTCAGTTTTCTAGTTGAGTTGGGAATCTACAGATGTAGATCGTCGGCAGATGCAAAGTTAATGGGTGATGAGTTGTCTAAATTTGGTCTCAAGCCATTCAATGAGAGACAATCATACGATCCTCGCATCCTGTCTTGGTTAGAATTATGCTCATGTGCCCGCACTTGAAGATTTCTAGGCTAATTGCAGAGATGAGTTCGAAATACAGAGACGCAATAATAGCAGGCTCACACTCCATCAGATGATAGATTGCTTGTCAAAAAATATTGAAGGATTGTCTGATGATGATGGAGATGTACTTCTTCCTATGTACGCCCAAAATCAAATTGAGCAACAACCACTTCCACAAGTCAATTGGTCTAACAAAGAGTGCACTTCAGTTGAAGAAAGAACGAGCTAAGTCATAAAGAATAGCAGGATTTTCTTAGGCCTCAAGAGGAATCGAAAGAGAGCTATTCCATCCGCAGAGCCGCCAATAGTGCAATCATCTCTTCCTTCTTCTTCCAGACCACAACCAACAATGAAGACTATGAGTCATCTTCTAGAAGGTGTGAAGGGTAGCAGAACAACAAAGAATGTAAAGAGAAGGTTGGACTTTTCCAATATAGTTCTATAGGAGCAGCCAACAGTTGTAGCATAAGTTCCACCTGAAGAGCCCACGCCACAAGAAGAAGTGCCTTTGACACATGAATCTCCACCATCGCCAAGGTCTTCTTCGATTCATATTGAATTAGAAGATGAAGAAGTTGAAGAAGCTGCAGTTGAACCTCCCAGGGAAGTTAGTAGATACACCACGTCTTGGCTTGAGAACTCCCTAGGAAGGAAGAGGAGGCCTTCATATTAGCTAAACTTTGCAGAACTTGACAACATTTAGTAGGATGCACCTGTGAAGAGACCAAAGAAACAAGTTCACTTTGAAAAGAATCCAGAGGGTGAGATAATCATGGAGACTGCTACGGCTCCAGAAGATAAAAATATTGATGAAGTGGAGGTTGATGATTTCATAAATGGTTAAGGCCAATCTCGAAAAAAGTACTAGGCACACAGATGTAAATCTCTTCAATGTTGCAGCAGAAAATCTCAAGGATAGAGTGCTTAAAGATAGAGAGGATAAGGCAGCCCTCAAGGCTGAAATTCGGCAACTCAGGCAATGTATTTCTAACCTTCTCCATAGCACTTCATAGGCCACTCAGTTGCTGCCCCAAGTTCTAGGGACACTAGCTGATCAACAATAGTTACAGCAATTGGTGATATATGGAAAGCATACGCAGGATTGGATTGAGGAATTCATCGCCAAAGGCAGAGTTGTTCTTGCACAGACATATCAGCTAAGGTATAATGCCCATGATCTACGCCAATGGATTCAAGAATTTGAGCAGTTGATAGTAGAGGTGAAACCTATGCACGAGATAATTATTGCAGATTTGAAGACTGCATATGATTCAGTGGTTTCAAGACAACATAAGAGACAAATTCTTGCATGGAGAGAACGTCACCTCTTGAAGGTGAAAACTTATGAGAAGATATCTGAAGAGTTAGTTGCATATAAACAAAGGGTTGCTGATGATGTCTAGTTCATAAGTGAATTTGTTTCAGAGATCCCTTGTCAGTATCGTCATGGTGATGGTTCCTACATTGAACTTAATGAAGTACAAGCCGAGTTCCAGAACATTGTTCGTAGTAGTGTTAGCAATGATCATGTTGCTAGAAGGATGAGTCAGATTGCAATGATGTCAGCAAGATTCGATAAAGCAGTTGAAGATGTGAAAGATTCCCTAAGTTCAATTGCAAAAGGTGAAGAGATCTTGGAAAAGTGGAATTTTGCTATAGATAGTATTGATGCTCTTGATAGAGATACAATTTCTCGCTTTTTGGCGGATGCGGTTGAGATTTAAAGCAACAGCTTTCTCCCAGCTTTTTTCATGTTCTTATCTCATGCTTTCTTTCTATTCTTGTCTCATTCTTATCCACTCTATGAAGGAGAAAAGAAATCAAGATATAATAGTTGGAACTTCCTTGTTTTTATGCTTTCATAGGTTGTTAGATGCTTATCTTGTTTTAGTTTTAGAAATAAAGCTTGCATGTTGGCAAGTCTTAGTTGTAAAAGCAAGGAAATTTTAGGGTTCTCTACTTCTCTGCTTGTGCATAAATAAGGGTAGCTTTGCCCATTTATTTTCAACAATTATTGTGATAGCAAATTGTTGAGCCTATTTTGCCTGCAAGTTGTTGTTGTTCAGTTTCAATTCCCTTAGTGTTAAGAGCAAGCTTGTATGCCTCTTTTAGCTGCAAGTTATTGTTCAGTTCTTGTGTTACTTGTGTCAATGTATTATGGTTGATTACTAAACTGTATGCCTATTCTGCTACAATCCTGCTTTCCCAGAAGTGTAATCTTTTGTTCTTGAGATTTGAGAAAATAAAGTCTTGTGCCTACTTTGTTGCCATGATATAATGTCTTAGATTTCCGTTCTATATGTTCTGCTTGTATGATCTTTATTTCAGCTTGCATTGAAAGTATAGTAGATGTGCATTGGAAGAAAGTTTGTTTAAGTATTTATGTCAAAGAATCATTCCTCGTCCATTTCTAACTCTCAAGCTCTGCGTTTACTTGAGTAGTTGGAAACGTCATTAGAGTAGGCTTAGTCATAGTTGAACTTCTAAAAGAGAAAATCTCAGCTACGACGCTTGAGTTTTATAACCTTGTGCTCTTAGCTGAACCAAAAAGATTGGCAAATTAGTTTTAGTTTACTTTCTTTAAGCAACATTAGCAAAGAGGGAGCTTCCCCTCCTAATTCGAAGAGTAGTTTATCTATGCATAGCTGTCCATTTCTAATTCGCATTCCAGAGGTGCGAATTGAAATGCCAACATTGTCAAACTGTATACTTAGCCTTGTGGGGTTCAGGATAGACCCGCAGTGTGTTAGTTTTATGATTAGATGCAAAGCACAGAAAATTAATTCAAAAATCAACACAATAACACAACAGATACCCTGGGAAAACCCTCCACTTGAGGGAGAAAAACCCAACAACAATATATCACTTATATATTGAATGTCAACACAAATTGTCTCCTTTACAAGAGGCCGATATGAAGGCCAAAAATAAGCATCACAAACTGATGCAACACAGATACAAGATGAAGCAATTCGCTGATTAACAATTTACTCTTCTACAAAATTTGCAATCCACTCTTCTACAGAATTCGCACTATGCTTTTCTACAAAATTTGCACTTGAACTTGTGATGAACTACCAACAAAATGAATGGATGTGAATGAAAGAAAATGCCAAACAATGAATGCCACCGATTATATATACAAGTGAAAGGGAGAGATGCATCCCTTCAATTCTTCATGTCGGCCTCTATACAAAAGACGTGACTCTAACAAACAATGGCAACTCCTCATAAATGAAGTCGGCTTCACTTAATAACAAATATATGAAATCGCATCCACAATGATGCATGATGTCGGCCTCATCAAGAGTTACATCTTCTTCATGAAATCGAGTCTCTTAATAATTAATCATCATTTAATATGCAAGACGTGTCTCTTCATAAACATCGCTATTTCTATAAATTAAATAGCCAACGGCTATTATTTAATTTAGCCAATGGTGTAAAGGAGATCAGCTGGAATAGACAACCGACGCTGCATGATAACATCAACACGGTGTAGTATGGGATGTACTGAATCCTCTTCCCTTTGTCCAATGGTGTAGAAGACCGGAGGAAAGGATAGGACCCACGGTGTAGTGCGCATGCATTGATATTCTTTCTATTTGGGATGCATTATGGACATGTGTGTGTCAGCCATTGTGATGAGCTAGTTAGCCATTGTGCATGTGATGAACGTTAGAGCTAGTCACTGCATATTTGTGATGTATGGTGGAACTTGTCATTGTGTTTATGATTACTTTATGCTTAAAAAACTATGAAAATGTTAAAAAGTTGTCTGTCAAGTTGCTTATGTTGGTTGGTTGTTTGCTTGAGCTACTTGGTTGTGTGCTTGAGCTGGTTGCCTACTTGCTTGAGCTGGTTGCTTGTGTGCTTGAGCTACTTGCTTGCGTGCTTGAGCTACATGCTTGTCTGCTTGAGCTAGTTGCTTGCTTGGTTGAGCTACTTGTTTGCTTGGTTGAGCTACTCGCCTATGTGCTTGAGCTACTCGCTTGCTTCAGCTACTTGGTTGCTTACTTGAGCTACTTGTCTGTGTGCTTGAGCTACTTGGTTGTTTGCTTTAATTTGTAATTTGCGTGGTTTTAAGTTATACTCATTCACAAACTTCAACTTGTGGGTTTTTAGAGTTATGGAGAAATAGTAGAATTTAAAAATATTAGTCAATACATTGTCCTCATAACCAAAATAACCATCACTGGGGTTAGAACTTCCAACTCCTATCAAAGCTAATATCATCACCACGAGGAGCAACATCTTAAAATTACACATCTTAGATTATGATTGCTTGAGGGCAAGCAATCTTGGGCGCAGTGGACTGTCATGTCCCCACAATTGTAACACATGGAAATACATCGAAATGCAAATGAATAACAAAATACATATTAGAAATTTAATGCTATCATATCGAAATGCAAATAACTAAATAAGCTAAATATCAAAAAACATAAATATAATGGCGATCTAAGTATTTATTATTATAATTATAATTATCATAGATAATATTATAATTATATTATAACAATATAAAAAATAAATATTAAAATATTATTATAATTATAGTCATTGTAATATAATATTATTAATACATATAAAACCAATAAATGATAAATGCAGCAATTAACAGCAATTAACATAATAAAAGCAATTAATTTAAGTGCAGAAGTTAATGAATAAAAAATGCAGTGATATTAGAGCAGCTGAATAAAACAAAAAGGCTCAATAAAGACAAAATAACCAAGTCAGCAATGAAAAGAAAGTCTAAAGGCAACGATCCCAACTTAAAAGGAGAAATTAATATGTTTACACGCATCGATTAATATCTCAAGGCAGCAATGATTTAGTTAAAGCATTGGTTCAAATTTTCAGCGATTACATTAAACTAGAGACACGTCCCTCCAAAGTGGCAAAGGGCATGTCCCTTAGAGCAGGAACGTATCCATCGTGTTGGCGTCAAATCTAACACCTCTGGAGTGCAGGTTTGTACGGACAGCTATGTACACTACGCAATGAGTGCTCTTCAAATTAGGAGGGGAAGCTCCCTCGTTGTGCTGGAATGCATGGAAAAGAAAAGTAATCTA
>VDFB02243075.1:0-15732 GCA_007258455.2 Sequoia sempervirens | reverse complement strand
TGTCCTTTTATGCTTGTCACCTATCTTGGCTTTCCCTTGTCAAATGGTTTAAGGAAACTCCATCATCCCATCTAGCCCTAACCAAGTCATTCCAAATGCAATGAGTCCAATTCATACAAGCACATTATCCAAAATTTTACTTGACTGTGTTCCTGCTTGGCTGTAGACCTCGATACTTTCGTCACATTATTGTCGTTGTCCTCACATTGTTTCGGGATGCGTCCTTCCCACGTCAAACAATGTTGTCATCACCTGTCAATTGGTATTCATCTTGACTAGGGGCACAATCATGTTTGTCCTTGAATTCTCATGTGTAGGCATCAGTCATTTGCATTTGTCACGATCCTCTTAAACATCAAATCCAAAAAATCATAAAACAACAAAAGCACTAAAAATATCAGAAAAGTCCCTAAAAGACCTAAAAATCATAAAACATCCTAAAGAAAACCACAAACAAAACATCACACTGCTCGAAGAGCACGAACACATGGTCATCTCTTGTCAAAGTTAGTCATATCAATCAGTCTTTATCATTTGTCCGAACTATGTTGTCTCTGCACATTTGCTATGTAGGCAAGACTCACACTTGAGTCCCCGAGACATTAGGTCAGTCCTTTTAGGTTTGTCAAGATAAAATCATGGCACAATATTTTGTCATCGATACAAAGTCATTGGTCATGTCGAACTATGAGGTCTTTGAGTGTATGACGTAGGCAAGGCCATTTGTCGATGAGCCCCCAAGGCCGCACTAAGTCAGTCCATTAGGGTTCATGGCATCGGGCTAATCGCACACCGCCAAAAAAATTCTTTCAAGACAACACAAATCTTCGCGAAATGAACAAACTCATCATGACAATCATTATCACAACAAGACAATCTCATCCGCACATATCATCATGACAATATCGACATATGGCCAACACAAGTCAAACTCAGTCAAAACAAGTCAAACTTAGTCAAAAAAAGTCAAATTATCGCAACCAGTCAAACTATCAACTCTTGGTTACCTTTCAGATGGGTCCTTCTGAAGAATAACCTCTATCATTGGTGCCTTAGGATGTGTCCTTCCTAGGCATTGTCCCTATCATTTGACATTTTCGAGGAATCCTTTCTGACACTTAAGGATCATTCCTCTCGACAACAACGTTCTTTCAGATGTGTCCTTCTGAAGAACAAAACTCTGACATTGGTGCCTTAGGATGTGTCCTTCTTAGGCATCATCCCTATCATTTGACATTTTCGAGGGATCCTTTCTGACACTTAAGGATCATTCCTCTCGACAACAACGTTCTTTCAGATGTGTCCTTCTGAAGAACAAAACTTTGACATTGGTGTTTTAGGATGTGTCCTTCCTAGACATCGACATTATTCAGGATGTGTCCTTCCTGAATATGGCAACCTTCGGCATTTGTCATCTTGGCATCATTTAAATTTACATTGACACATCAATGCACTCAGCATCCAGACGCACTTGGCAAACACTTGGCATTTGTTTTTAGTTTTTATCATGATATTAGTTTTCAGCAAGATCCCACTAAGCAGGATTTAGAGAAGCAGCGACATATCATGTCAATTGACACGCATGACTACTAGTTTCTCAGCAAGGTCCTGATTTTGGGATTTAGAAAAATGACATATCATGGTAAGGACTCTTTCTTTTTGTATTTTGACAATCATGCTACTAGTTTCTCAAGGATGTCCTAGAAACAAGATTTAGAGAAGCAGCGACGTTTCATGATTTGTCCTTGTCTTTTTTCTGCATGTGGTTGATTATGGCAAAAAGACTGGGGCAAGCACACTCCTAGTATGAGTCATGATTATCCTTGTTTGCGACTATTTGTCTTACGTGATGGTACAACCTTGCACACCTTGATCTATGTCATATCATGGTGTTTGTTAGCCATCACAACAACTGGCCCAATGATGATTAAGAGCAATAAATATTAAAATCCTACGGTAAGGTTTTGAAGGATTTGGTCTAGGAACTAACATGCATTTTCTTTAGTCTTGTCATCTTCTCTGTCCCATCTCATATAGGCATTGCATCCATATCATAATCCATATCTTTTTCATTAACATTTTTTTTGTCTCTTCATATTCTAGTTTTCTCATTAATTTCAGAGCACACCCATGTTCTTTGAACTGCTCTTTCCTCTCGAAGTATACCTATAACCCTCCTCCCTATCATTCTTCCTCATCTTATTTTGCACTGGGCATTTTTTGATCTTATTTCTTTTGTCACAATGCTATGCTTACATTAAGGACAAAGAGGGGCAAAATGTAGACACCTAAAAATGACCCAGGCCTGCAAGCTTTATTTTACCACTTTCATCCTAGCATACTAAGACATTTAATTATGTCCTTGGTCCACATTCAACTATTGATTAAATAATTCATAATTATTTAATTAATTCATGTCCTTGATTCTTTTATGATTATAAATAAATAAATTTCACTTATTTATTTAATAT
This sequence comes from Sequoia sempervirens, assembly GCA_007258455.2. Taxonomy (NCBI): domain Eukaryota; kingdom Viridiplantae; phylum Streptophyta; class Pinopsida; order Cupressales; family Cupressaceae; genus Sequoia; species Sequoia sempervirens. The sequence continues at coordinate 13,261 of VDFB02243075.1, read as the reverse complement.
GTCATCGATTGTCTTTAATTAAATAAATTGATTAATTTATTTAATTAATTGTCTTATCTTACTAAATTAAATAATTTAATTTACTATTTAATTGCCAATAATATTCTTCTCATTTTAAATAAATTAAAATTATTTAAAATGTCATCACAATCTTAACTGTCAGCTTGATTTTGCAAATAACTGAAAAAAGATTATTTATTATCTCTTTAGGTAACCATAATTTGAATTATTTTAATTCAAATTAGTAATTAATCTTCCAAAATCAAGTAATCAAGTGATTCTTGATTTTCCAAATCTTATCTTCAGTCCAAATCTTATCTCTTTGATTTTTTGAATTTTGCAGTAAATCAGTAATCTTATCTTATTGATTTTTCAAAAATCTTTATTTCTAATTAATTGGTCTCTATTTATTCTCCGCCGATCCATTTTATTCTCGACCGTTTGATTAATGATTTTTCCCTAACCTCTAATTAGGGATTCTTAGGTGTAATCCGGATCATTCATTTCAATAATTTTGTCTCATCCATTCATCTAAATGGGATTTTCTATAAAATGCCATCTTCTCACTTTTCGATTACACACACACATGCTAACATTTTGCATAGTTATTATAGGCATTTGCTCTCACACTTAGTTTGTCATATGCAATTTCATTATTTATTATTATAGTCATTTCATCACTTTTGGCATTTGTTTTAGACATAGGCATTGGCAATATGCATAGGCATTTAGATTTTGAATAAATCCTTCAAAACTTGCTTTAGTCTTGTCATTTGTCATAATTGCTCATACACGAATCTGAGGGCAACATTTTACTACAAGCTAGGAGGTGTAACGAAGGTAAATCATGGAAGAGGAAGACTTATGGTAATATCGTTCCTTTTGTTTTCATCATTTTTCCTTTGTGCTTCGTTATTTTCAATGGATTTTAGTGTTATTGATCTAACAATCTAACAAATCTAATTTTTCCCTTGGATTGCTGAATCCATTTACCCAATTGTGAGGCATTGGCTTGTTTATCAAGAATTCTTGCAAGTAAATGAATAAGTAGTATGCCTATCCATGGATTCAAAATAAGAACAATACTTATTAAAATCTTGCCAATTCTGAAATGTAAGTTTGAAATGCATCCACATTCCTAGAAAATAGACATTCATTTACTCAAGGACCTACCAAATCCTTACTGAATTTTATGTATTTGCTTCAAATAGGAATAAATCTGTGTTGAAGTGTTCTTGAGAAATTGAAACATCAAATTAAAAAAAGAAGGAATACCCTCTATGGTCCCATAGAGCTTAAACTGTAGGAGTAGAGACCTTAGAATTCTCTATTCATTGTATTAGCCACTAACCTTAGGTAATTTTTGAACATAAGGGTTGGCTACCCTTTTGAGAATTCCAAGGCTTAGATGGAAAAACACTAGCAGAAATGGTGACACTGCTGGGGAAATTTCCATTCTCCAGTCTCAGATTGTTGTATTATAGAGTTAAATGGTGTGATAAATCTGAACATCCTGTTTAGATATTGCAGAATTATTGAACTTGGTGAAAGTATTTGTAGCAACAAAGTTTGAAGGATTTGAAGGTGAATCTGTTGTTGGAGCAAACCCAAAATGGACATTATTTTGAAGATAGTTCATCTCATCTGAAGTATAATCCTTAGAAGAGAGATGGTTACTTTGACTCAAAAAACCTGACAAAGAATGTAAAAAATCTTTAGATTTGCAAATTTCAAGATCAAAGATGGATAGTTGCTCTAAAACTCTAGGTATTCTCATGCATTTGAAGAAATAATGTTATATTTGTAGAAAATTTGTGGGAATTTTCAAGATATATGATATAAATACCTCCCAATTTGGTGAAATAACACTAAGGTAGGGAAAGGAATGGTAATCTTTGCATAATCTTAAAGTGAAATTGAAATAGATGTAGTATTTTTTCATATTCACAAATTTCACTTGTTCAAAAATATTATGCAAAGAAAAACTAGGAGATTTTCATTATAAAAGGAACTCAAATAAGTTTCTGATAAGTTTGAAAAAGTTTGGAAAAAGATTGTACAAGATGTCTTGTCAAGTTGTACACCTCGGTGTAGACCCTAATGCAATGACACATGATCCTAAGCACAAGAATAAGATACCAAAATTCAATGGAGAAAAGTACAAATCAACAAGCAAGAATTTGTAGGAGTTTGGAGACATAATGGGGGATTATGAAGTAGATCATGAGGATTTTGTCATGAAGTTGTTTGTTCAATCTCTAAAGGATGATGCCAGAGATTGGTTCTCATATTTTCTAACATGTTTTATAGCTTCATGGGATTAGTTTAAGGTGGCCTTTATAGAACAATTTGACAAGAGGGTAAACCCAAATGTGGTAAGGAAAAACTTCATGAAATTCCATAAAAAATGAAGATTAGTTGGTTCCTGCTTTTAATCTTAGATTCACAAAGGCAATAAGGGAAATCCCATAAAATATAAGGCCAAATGATGTTGAATGTTTGGTTGTATATCTTGGTGAATTTGATAGCAAAAAGAGTTACCTATTAAGGGATAAGGAGCCTACAACATTACATCAACCATATCAAAACACCATGGACATTGAGAATAATTTGAAATACTCAATAATGAAAAGATATATGGTTGTAAGTGTTAGTCATCCAAAGGCATCTCATGCAGATAGAACTCATGGATTATATAATAGAAATGATTGTCAAGATGACAATGCATCTGCTACTGTGGTTTCTCCATTATCAAAGTATGCAAATCACAGTGAACTCCAAGTCAAGTGTCAACAAAATTTGAGAAAGGATGATCAAAAGTCTTATATTCAAGAATTGTCTAAAATAAAAAGACACAAGGGAGAGTTACAACATGAACTATTTTTGAGATTTTTAGATGCTCTGATAGAAGTCACTAAAAATTTTAGACCTGAGGATTCAGTATGCATCGATTTATTTTGTGAAATCTATGAATATGGGCTGAGCACTTTACCCAAGGAATTGAAGCCTCACAACGTTGATCAAGTACCTAATTGGATAATGATTGTGGAATCAACCAAATGTGGTCATTCAAAAAATGTGCATTCCCAAATTAGAGTTAGCAATTGTTCTTTTGAAAAGAATCAAAGGGAAAAGCAACATAATATTGAGGAAGAAAAGGATACATGGGATGATAATAAAGTAAACATGTGTGAATGTTTTTCTAATGATATCTCAGATGGAAGAGAAGTAGAGGAGATACAGGGTGTTGTTCCATGTCATGTAGTGATCAATGAAAATAGTACATGTGCTACTGATATTTCATCACAAACTAGCGATCATGACCATGAAGGGTTACCCTTAAGTATCCACTGTGCAAATTTTGGATATGGTTTATGTAGTGATGAGTCTTCTTGTGATGAGGATTATAATGACAACCAACCTAATTACTCTTCTGATGATTATGAATGCTCCTATAAGGATGATCTAGAGGTGTTTTCTTCACTTAAAGAATGCAATGATATGAATATTGATGAAGTCACTTGTCCCCAATTAGATGGTCAAATTGCACTTGATGCACATTTGGAATGTAAATTGGGTTTGTCATCAATGGAGCATGTCAGTTTTGTGAATGATGAATAATTCGAAGATAAAAATGTATGTGTTTAGTATGTTGGTACTAAGTGTGAAGCTAAAAATGATGAACATTCTTTTGGCCCTATTGTTCCTAATTGGTTATATGAAGCAGAGGCAGGGTCAGCTACATGTGAAGAAGATAATAAGGTACTCATAGATGACATAAAGTTGTCATTATTAAATGAGAAAACTGCACATTATGACAAGAACTTGGATTTTGAATTAATATCATCACCCATTAATAATATTTAAAATCTTGCTGATTTATCTGATAATGAATTTCTAGAATGGGAGTTGAGGTGTTTACCACTGATGATGTGAATGAAATTGAGAATTTATCTATATACTCTTCCAGTGATTATGATGATTTTGAATATAATGGTAATATGGAAGACTTGGACCCGCATGCTGAGAAGGTAGATATTCTTTTGACAACAATGAAAGTATGGGAGAACCCTTTATATGATGAAACCCCATCAGTATGTGAAATGACAAATGATGATTACTACTGGTGTAGAAATAATTTGCTCTTTTTTTAAAACCTTGATGAGTGTTTGGAAAATATCATTTGTAAATGTGGAGGGAGTGGTGTAGATGGAACAAGGAATGGAGATCATCTTGAAATTAAGTTTTTTGACTTTTCTCTTGAGGAAGGAAAATTTGGTTCAAATGAAAGATATGGTTGTACAACTATTGGAAGGCTGATTAGTTCATGGCTAGATGACCAGATGGTGTCTGATGATAATCAAGCGTGTTGTTCAAATGTGTTAATAGTTGAACATGACAGTTGCTTGCGTGATGAATAATTTGAAGATGTAGATGTTATCTCCCATGATGACAATACCAAGTATAATGGTGATGAAGAGAAACAATTTGATGAGTCTTCATATTATGTTGGTATAGCTGAATTTTTTGACTTATATGGGGAATCTAGGGGTGAAAATGGCATCAAGCATGATGTCAATCAATACCAATGTGCACTTGAATTCTTTGCAGAAGTTCCACATCTTATGGACATTATCATAGAGTTGTTTCCATCTAATGAGGTTGACATTTATGCGAACTAGAATGAATACCCTCCTGAGTTTGTATCTTTTCTCTCTAATACTTTAGGAAACACTGAGCCAAGCATCCAACAAAGTTCTTATGAAGGATTATTTGAGGAGAAAAGTGAATGCGATGTCATAATCTATGATCAAGTGGAATATGAAAGTTTTATCTTTTTAACTTATCTGGATGAGCTTATGGTGCAGCAGGATGGTGAACTGGGAAATCTCACAACAAAAGGAATTGATGATGTCAATCATGGTGATACTGGTTTCTCATAAATGCATAATGTATATGTTGATCCTTTGATATCAGAGTAGGATAAGGTATTTGATAGAGGAAAACACTATTTCTAAGATTATGGGGGCTGTCGGGCCTCTAATGTGGAGAATGAAGTCAATGGAAGTGGGTGAGAAGATTTCTAAGATGAGAAAAGAGGGTTACATCATGTATCCCTGTAACCATGCTCATTTTTTCTACTATTCTATTTAACCAAAGATTCTAGATTCTTGCTATGCCTGCAAGAGGCATACATCCCCAGTCGAAGCCACTGGTGGAGCCCTAAAATCTCATCACTCCATTGGTTCCATGGTCAAGCCTGTGATCTTTTCTTCCCCATTGTCATTAGGGTTAAGGGTTTTATCACTCCATTCATTTATACCCTCAATATTTTTATTGGAATGTGTTCACTCATTGAATGGTTGCACCAGGTCACCATTTATTTAAGTGACATTTTATGGCCTTCGCTATCATCATTTTAACCAAACCCATCATTCAAGTCACTCGCTATATCTAGAAGGGACCTCTTTTAAAAACAACTTGCCCACATTCTTTTAAGAAACACTTAAGTTCATCACTAATGGTTCATCACCCATCATGCATTCTCTTTGAACCACCTATGGTTGTCCCATGATGAGCAATACATTTCTTTTCAAACTGCCCACATTCATCGCCCTTCATGCATTATGTTTTCACCAATGGAGGGTAACAAGTGACCAACAATGCAGTTAAGCTTTTAACCCATTTCCGGTTCTAGTTCTATTGCCGATTGTATGGTGTGGTCTAATGGTAAACCCACGACTACTGATAGGTGTGTTTCTTCCCATCGCATGGGATCATGGCAACGCTGATTGGAGTCATGTAGATGAAACTCAATGAGCGATCAATGATGTGGGTATGGATCTCTAGCTAGGATCTTTCTGTGATCCAAATAGATGGTTGATGTTTGATCACTGGTTTTAATTCCATCACTTGATGGAGTCCCTAGGTAGTGTTGGAAGGCATGATGGGCGATGCATTTCAGGTTGTGGCCAAGATTTTTCCACGATCATGAGGATTGTCTGCGAGCGAGTTGAGGATGATAGAGTAAGGATGTGGATGGGTACATGGAAGCTTTAAAGCACCTCCTCACTATTTCTAAGTATGATCAATAAAGAAAGTGGCGATCCTTAATGAGCCTCATTGATCAAGTTTTAAATCTAGGGTAATCGACGTTTGAGATGCAACATGTAGTAATTGATCCTTTAGCTCATGTGACCAAGCCAAGATGGCCATTAATTGTGACTAGCCTCAAATTCCTCTATTTAATGAGGATTATTTGTAGCCTATTAGATCATTCTTAAATTATCATGGCATAGAGTGTTGGATGTTGTGGATATGGTTGTTGATATGTAGTTTTCATTTATGTCAAAACTATTAGCATTTGGTGTACTAGAGGCTATATATGTTGAGGATATTGAGAAAACTATAAAAGGAAGTGTTCTAGGTTCCCCGTGGAACTGTGCAGGTCATGAAGGTGCTTTGTTATATACATTCAAGATTAGCTAATGTGGATTAAAGGGTTTATTATTAAATGTTTCTAGATCATCTACTAGACATTTGAGAGCTCCACGTGAAGTTTTGTGTATGTTGTGGTCTGACAGTGTTTCTGTGGTCTCTGTTAGTGTTCCTAAATGAAGATTGTGTGATTCTGGTAATCTTTGGTGTTGTGGATTCTTCTCTATTGATTCTTGGTACTCTAGGATGTCTCTAGATCATTCTCTATCTTAGTGGTATGTCCACATTACTCAGAGAGCTCGTGGTTGAAGATCTTTCTTATGCATGTTCATTTTTCATGTTCTTGGCCGACATGTTGAAGGTAGCGTGTTGTGGATCTTTGTGGAAAATTTAATTAAAGTATTTCTTTGTTGGAGATATTAATTTTGGTCCCCACTATGTTGTGGCTGACCTTGGTGGATTTTCATTGGAAATTTATTTGTAATTTTGGGCCGACATTGAAAATATATTTTATTTTTCTGGCCGACTAAGTTGTGATGAAATCCCATGTAGAGGATATATAAGAGCTATTGGTTGAGAAAAGTTAGTGTGTGCATATGTGTGAATGTATGCCAGAGAAAGTGTAAATGTGAAAATAGTGTTTCTATCATTCGATTACTGAGCAGAGAGTGAAGAAGGTTGAGGAAAGTGTGAAGAAGGTTTTCTGAGCTTAATTGGAACTATAATCAGGCTTGTACATAAGCTATTTTCTTAGTTCATACTCTGTGAATCTAATCCATATTTCTGTATTGTTGGATAGTGAGTCTTCACAGGGTTTATGGTGTTGAGCTTCATATGTGCTTAAATTCACAGGCATTCTATTATTATTACCTTTATATTTTAAGAGAGTATAATCTTGTGGACCAACATCCATCGTATTTTTTCCCCAACATGGTTTCCATGTAAAAAAATCTTGTGTTATTTGTCTCCGATGTGTTAATTGCTATGATTAATTGCTTATTCATCAGATCTAAGATTAAAGTTAAGATAAGCTAGAAAAATTGAGTTTCTATGACAACTGATTCACCCCCCTCTTAGTTGTCTATCCTCATTTTTCCAACATAGAGTTGGTTGTTGCGAGTATTAGAGGAGTAATTTCAGAGTTTGGAATGAGGTAGTGCAAAGGTGGTTGTATGGTGTCTTTTGGCATGTAAGTGTGTATGCTTATTGCATTATTACGGTTTGATTATTTTCTATGTCTGGTGTCTATGAGGGTTTTCATTGCTTATACATGGGAATTTTTTGGAAGTTGTGGTTAGTATTTTTCTACATAATTAGATCTGGTTGTTGTATCCTGAGAAAATGAGTGAGCTGAATACTCCCATTACACAAGTCCGAAGATCTAGAAGATTAAGTATGCAGGAGCCAGTTGCATACATACCTAAAGTCAAACCCCTCCCGGTAGAGGTGCCAGTTGTCCCAAAAGGAAAAAGAAGTGTACACAGGAGAAGTGAGAATGTTTCTATTAAGAGCACCTATACCCTAAGGAATAGGATTGTGTCACAGGAACTAGTCAGAGTGGAAGGGAATGGGCCTGTGTTTGTGAAATAATTAACGAGGTTTGGTATGGGTCTTAGGGTTTTTTTAAAGAAGCCCGATGCTCCTATTTTAATTTTTGATATTTCTTTAAGCGAAGAGGGAGGAGATGGTCCTGACCCTAGCCAATGCCCTGCTTCTCTTGTGCCTTATATCAACTTAGATGATGATATAATCATTGCAACTCCACTCTCCGTCAAGAAGCTCTGTGAGGGTGTTTACTCAATGGTTAACAAGGTTGGGTAACACTCGTGTCCTCTTCTAATGGTCTTTGGTTTTTGGGCGCTATGGTGATTTGACTTCCATGTGGCTGGTTTATGGTTTTGTGCTTTTGATAGCGATGGTGGTTACTCTGGTATTGGTGAACATGCCAATTTTGGCGATGCCTTTTGGAAGGCTTGTGTGGTGTCTTCTACCAGTGGCTTGGTGCTCTTTTTACCTCTTGCTTTCCCATGGTGGTGGAATGATTGAAGATATAATGGTCCAACAATCAACCCTAATAAAATGAAATGAAATTTGAAATTATCATGAAATGTAATTACATTTGAGTTGTATGCTTTTTGCTCCCTTGTAATATAAAAGTGATTTCATGGCTCAATGTAAAGGGTTTTGGTCAAAAATTTGAGTCCAATATGTTTTAGGTGAAGTGCAGAAAGTTAATGTAAATGCAGAATGCTTGATAAATCTGCTTGGAAATTGTCTTGGGTGTAGGTTATATATGTAATAGTCTTAAATGGTTTTACATAGATTATTGATATTGAAAAAAATATAAATTCCAAAACATATACTCTCATTTTGTATGCTTTTATAGATCATAAATGAAATTATTAAAGATCTTTTCATTTTTCATCAATGGCTCAATTGAATTTATTGTTTAATTTTTTGTTTTAACTAAAAGGGTTAATTAGAATGCTTGAAAAAAGTCATGGGTCTGTGAGAATTTGTGAGGATTTGATAAGTGATGTTTTGGATAGTGTGAGTTTTTTTTTATTGCAAGGAATTACAAAGATAGTCCATCTATGTCAGAATTAAACAATCTGTTTATTACTAGTTGTTTCATATTTGACTCCATTTACCTGATTGATGATGAACGAGCTTGTTTATCAAGAATTCTTGCAAGTAAATGAATAAGTAGTATGCCTAGCCATGGATTCAAAATAACAAAAATACTTATTAAAATATTGCCAATTCTAAAATGTAACTTTGAAATGCGACCATAATCTTAGCAAATAGACATTCATTTACTCAAAGACCTGCCAAATACTTAGTGAATTTTATGTATTTTCTTCGAATAGGAATGAATCTATGTTAAAGTGTTCTTGAGAAATTAAAATTTGTAGACATGGAAAATGTATCAATTGCACCTGATCCTGATTACTAACACCGCTTCATCCTGAATCATCTCCTTTTCTTGTCATTTAATTGAATAATCCTTATTTAATTAAATTCATCACATTTCATCTGTCAATTAAATAAATCAACTTTATCTAATTGAGTCATCATCTCCTGTTAACTAAATAAATCAATTTTATTTGATTAAATCTCTAAAGTCATTCTATTAAATTAAATAAATCAATATTTATTTGGTTAAATCTAACATCATCTCCTTCTAATTAAATAAATCAAAATCTTTATTTATTTAAGTATAAATCATATTCCTCTCATTTTGATTTAAATTAATCCAAAAATCTAAATCAAAATGGTCAAATCAACTAATCTCCTTTTAAATTAATCAAATCTTGATTAATTTAATCTTAATAACCTAAATCATCTATATTTTGCAAGTTTCTTATGAAAATCATGTCAATTGATTTATTAAAATCCTCAATTACTTTCAAAAAGACATCAATGTTGGAATATTCTCCAAATTTGAAAAATCCCTCCAAAAGGGTTTGTACATCCAACAAGGCATTTAAACCTCTTACATGTCCTTTTTCTTGAGCCAAGTGGCGTTAACTTCATTTTCTCCTCCCTCCAACATGTCATTTTATCCATTTTGAATTTCCACCTAATTGCATTTAATTGCACAATGACCAAAATGTGCTCCACCTTTGTCCACTCACATGTTGACAGGTGGCACTTGGTCATTGTTTGGTGTTTGATCCCACATTCATCCATTTTGCCTCATTCTCCATCACTCTTATCTATAAATAAGAGGCTCTCTTTTGGATTTTGGATCCACAACTTCATGCAAAGACATTATCTTTAGATTTTGAATTTTCTTATCCATTGTTCATCCATTTTCAAGTTTCATAGCTAGGTTATGTAGGAATTTCTCCAAGGAAGCGTCAAATCTTCATCAAGTCATCACAAAAATTACAAGGGATTGGGAAAGGAGCATTTCACACATCAAAATGGAACCAATTCCTCCATGGGATTGAGAGTTTGCTTGCATTAGATAGGATTTGATTGTTTTCATTTGTGTTCTTCATTTCCATTTGTTATTTTGTGCATTTCAAATGAATTCTATGGGGAATGTTGATTTAACTTGCATAATGATCTAATTGTGTGATTGTTTGTTGTGTTTGTGTAGGTCTAACATTGACATTCACATTTTGGTGCTAGGAGGGAAGACTTGAAGATTTTAACACATTTTTCTTCAAAATTTTGTGGTTTTTTTGAAATTTTTGTGTCTAAAGGAAAACAACATTGCTGACAGAGGAATTGCATTGCGAGCAGTCCAACAGTGCCATATAGCACTGCTATTAAACTCCAAACTGCTACATTGTACTCTTCCCACCCATAAATATGAATTTCAAACTGTGACACTAGGTCAATTCTCTATCACCAAATTTCCAAACTCCAAACAGTGCCGCTTGCTCAAAATAGCACCGTAATCGTGCTCACTAGTTTTGTTACAGAGCACCGCTATTAGTCCCAACAATGCCATATAGCACCACTGACCTCTTGAAATTGTGTCGCATTTGTAGATTGCACCACTTGAGTTGGGTAAAAGACACTTATCAATTTAATTTCAGCATGTGCTTTTTTATGTTGGTTTCTTATGACTACTAATTGGTTTTTGACCTTAGTTTTTGTAGGTTGGCTTGATCAAAGGTGAAGGAGGAAAACAAAAACAAAGGATTTTCTCTATGGCATTGTCATCTCATTGTAACAAGTGTTTTTAAACACTTAGGAGAAATTAATCTCTTTCTACATTTTCTACCTTTCATTCTTTTTAGGGCTCAACACATTTCATTTGGCTCTAAAAGAACAACACAAAGATTAAAAAGAACCTTAGAAAGTTACATTAGATTTTGTTTAAGGTTCAACAACTGAACAAGCAATCCTCTATATTTCCTTTTGTGCTTAAAAGAATCCAACTATTGCTTAAAGTGATTAAATGAACATGTGTGATGAGTAAAATTTTGTAATCCCTTATCCAAAGTAATATCATCTAAAAAGAATCCAACTATTGCTTTGGTGAAGGATTAAATGAACACGTGCATTTATAAAGCTTCTCTCATGCTCACAGTGATCTTTGAAAATCAAAAGTGATTTTGTGGATTATTGGGTTGTGGCAGTGATTTCCACAATTCTCACCCTGATTCTAAAATTGAACAAAAACTTGCTAGGTGTGAGTAGGGTATAGAGTGTAATATCTCTTTTAGCCAACAAAGATTTGATCTAACTACGTATGTGCTTGTTCACTTTTTATCTTTAGAGGGCCCAATTTTGGGAAAAATTAATCACCCAAGGGAAATCCACTCAACCTAGAAACACACCTAAACTACAACTTCCAACCAGTATATAAGTGTGGGTACTTGAGGAAAGTTTAAGTATCACGAGGATTGTTCCAACAAGAAGGGAAGGAATGGTCTCTTGCTGTATGGATGATCCCCCATAAATGGAATTCCTACACTATAACCCTTTGTTTAAAAACAAAATTCCTTAATCTATTTGTTGATGCAAGAATGGTCATTCAGAAGCTGCCCTAAATTTTTATGGCTTTTAGTAGAGATGATTATTTAAATTTTCTCCAACAATCTCTTTTTCTGTGCCAATCTTATCTTCCACCTCAAGTCTTTATCTATCCATGTCTTTCTTCTCTTAATAAACCTGCACCCTTGATTAAATTATTTTTAAATTTAGTCTTGGCCCTTGATCGGGATCCTTATTCTATCCATTCACTTAACTCTCCTCTACAAAAGGAGACCTTCCATCCATCCATGATTGAAGTATCATCAAGCCTACATGTTTTCAAGTCAATTCATCACTTCTAAGGCATTTAAGAGAAATATTCTTCGTCAATTGTTGCAGCAATTCAAGATACATCATCATGGAAAGTTTATAATTGCAATTTTTTCATGTTTCATGCTTCATTATTTTATCATTTTGGTTTAATTACCTAAATAGGGTTTGACCAAGGCAATCCCCCAATCCCTAACAATCAACATTTTATCTCTCTTCCTTTGTGTGATTGTAGATTTAGGTGCTTGGATGGCTTGGACATGATTGAAGAATAGGTTTCAAACTTGTTGAAGTCATCTCCTTGTTGGTTAGGTCAAAATATACACAAAAAGTCACTTGCAGGCCTGAATTTGGCAGTTTCAGAACTAGACACCTGGGGGAACAGAAAGTGCAGACCGAGAGCTTTTGTTTCCACTTTCAGATTTTTGGAAAAGACAAAGTGGACTAAGTCACCTTTAATGGTGACTTAGTCCCATTGTACATGTTTTTCAGAAATTTTTGTAGATTTAAATACCCATTTGGCTAAACAAGGCTCCAATGTAGTTTTCTAGATCTGGGATTAAGTCACCGAGAATGGCGTAAGTGTCCCAGTAGGTGAAAATTTTAGAATCAGTAGCATTTTTAGTCTCCATTTCATCATCAAAAAATTTATATGTTCACACTTTCTATTTCATAGCTTTCTATTTAGTTTTGTTTGTGTTTCTACGTCATTTATCATATGTTTGCATACTACACTATGTCTTCAAACACTTTACATTTCTTTAGTTTTCATTTATTATTCAATATCCTTTATCAATTTTTAGCATTTAGGTCATTCTACTTTGATATATTTTAATCATATTTGCATTATTCTTGAGTGATCCATCACGGTTTTTGGGACACCTCTCTCCTTTTAGGTGCAAAACCCAAGAAGTATAAGAGAGTCCCTATCCCCAAAAATCTATGGTTCATTTTGGTGAATCTACATTTAGAACATCCTATTTCTGATCTAGAGTGCATTTAAACCCTAGGAATGGCTTACATTTCCTTTAGCATTATTTCATTTACATTTTAGGGT
>VDFB02243071.1:0-36918 GCA_007258455.2 Sequoia sempervirens | reverse complement strand
AGGTTAATTTGAAGAAGTTACTTGATGTTGGCTTCATTCAACCTATTGACTACATAGAGTGGATTTCCAATTTGGTGCTAGTGACAAAGCCAATGGGAGGAATCCACCTATGTACTAATTTTAGAGATCTAAATAAGGTGTGCCCAAAAGATGAATTCCCCTTACCAAAAATCAACATCATAGTGGACTTAATAGTGAGGTACGAGATAATATCTGAACCGAAGGAAAAGGGGGAATAAGATGTGGGATCACCTACACTCCCTTTACAAATGGTTTATTCAATTATGTCCTAGGAACCATAATTGGATTGAATATCAACCCAACAAGGTGAGTCTATTCTCAACAAGGAAAACCTATGATAGGTTGTTCTTAGGGTTTGAGGGGTTCACCACCAAGCAAAAGCTTGGAAAAGACAATCAATTATTCAACACACAAAACCTAATAATGCAAGCTAAATGAAGAATTAAAATAATGAAATAATGCAATAGAAAGTTAAGAGATGTGTACGTGGACAATCTGGAGATGTCACAAGGATCCTGGGAATGTGAAAAAGTTGAAAAAATATGCTATCGAGGACTAAGATGTCCAAGGTGGCGACCTAGTCCCACTGCTATTCGAGGGGATTTCAGGATCTTTGGATGCTGAAGTAGAATCTTGAACAAATTCTTAAAAATACCCTAGGGAGGACTAAGACACCCAAGGTGGTGAATTATTCCCATTTAGGCATTTTTCAATTCTTTGAATCTGGTCCTGACCTCCAAGGTTTGCACTTTCATCCTCCCAGATCTCAATTTCTGAATCTTTCGAATGCGGCTTGTAGGTGAGTTTTTTTGAAGATGACAAATTTGCAATGCAATATTTGCAACTTTTCAATCTTGCACTCCAAATGATCTTCAAGCATTCAACCTACATCTGCAAACACAAGCACACAAGAGGAGAAAAACTTGTCGATTGTTAGTTGAACCCCCTGTTGATAAGGAAATCTTGAAATGAAATAGAATAATGGAAGAGAATGATGAATGAACAACATGCAATGTTACAACTCACCAAACCCTTGTTATAGGAGGCAGGACCTCCCAGGTTTGCACTTTCATCCTCCCACATCTCAATTTTTGAATCTTTCGAATGCGGCTTATAGGTGAGTTTTTTTGAAGATGACAAATTTGCAATGCAATATTTGCAACTTTTCAATCTTGCACTCCAAATGATCTTCAAGCATTCAACCTACATCTGCAAGCACAAGCACACAAGAGGAGAAAAACTTGTTGATTGTTAGTAAAGGGGGTTGGCTTGGTTGAACCCCCTGTTGATAAGGAAATCTTGAAATGAAATAGAATAATGGAAGAGAATGATGAATGAACAACATGCAATGTTACAACTCACCAAACCCTTGTTATAGGAGGCTACAATTATGCTTGAAATGGCTTCAATGGATGTAGTTCTTGAGTCACTTGAATGCTTGATAGGTCTTGCTTTGAAATGCTTGCTTGAATCCAAACCATACATCACAAATGTTAGCTCAAAAAAAAAATGATGCAACAATGTCTTTGATATGATGCTTGAATCTTGATGATGGCTCCAAATTCTTAATGAATCTACTCTTGAATGCTCTTGTGAACTCAATTATGCTATAATGAATACTCTTGCAAAAGTATTAGGTGAAAATGAGTGAAGGAACCTTGTATCTATACTTATCTATGCTTAATATCCCGAAATTACAAGACAACAAGCCAACATATGAATTCATTGATTAAAGGAGGGTAAATTTTGCCAAAATTTGAAATTGAGTCTCGAAATTAGGCTAAGGGAGACTAAGACGCTCTAGGTGGCGTCTTAGTCTCGAGGCTCAAATCTCAGGGCACAAACTCCAAGAAGGGACCTTTTTCAGGTGCATTTGAAATTAGGGTCCCAAGAACTTTGGGGGACTAAAATGCCCTAGGTGGTGACTTAGTTCTAACCCAAAAATCAGGGACACATAGCCAGAATCATTAAATAATCATTTATCCGTTAATGTTTTTCATGATAAGCCATGAAAAGATGTAATTCATAGGGCTTTTGAATGCCAAATAGGACCAATTAAGCCATAAAGAGGCATAAATTAAGCAAGGTGGGCCTAAACAAGTGTGAAAATGCAAATTTTATGCATTTTTCTACACTACATTTAGCCCCCACATTAGTGAGAGGACGAACTTGCTCCAAACTCACACTAAACTAGCCAAACACACAATCAAGAGGGCTAGAAATGTATGAATGCAAGTAATATAGGATGAATGCAATTGAGAGGGATGATCAAGCCCCCCAGGATCGATATCCTATGGAAAACCAACATAGGCATAGAGGAATACATTGGTGGATGATGTTTGAAGCCATAATCAAATCACAAGCACACACCATCAAAGAAAAGGAAAACGAAAATGAAAATGAAAATGAAAATGAAAAATTTAGTGGATCAAGCTTCGATTGGCTATCCAACACGTTGTCGACTAGGTTTAGGCTATTTTTCCAAAAAGGCTTACAAGTGGAACACGTTGTCCACTATGCAAAAGAAAAGCATGCTCACAAGGGCTAGTGAAGCTAGGTGTTCACTAGGTGAGCCCCGGGGATCCATATCAAATCCATACCTCCATGACTAAGATAAGAACATAAATACATTTTCACAAGGGCTAGTGAAGCTAGGTGTGCACTAGGTGAGCCCTAAGAGGTCCAAACCAAAGCCATACCTCCATGACTATGATAAGGACATTGAAGATGCATGCTCACAAGGGCTAGTGAGGCTAGGTGTCCACTAGGTGAGCCCCAAGAGGTCCAAATCAAAGCCATACTTCCACGACTATGATAGGGATAAAGATGCATGCTCACAAGGGATAGTGAAGCTAAGTGTCCACTAGGTGAGCCCCAAGAGGTCAAAATCAAAGCCATACCTCCATGACTATGATAAGGACAAAAATGCAACAAAAAAAGAAAGAGAGATGTTCAAAGGGATTTTTCTTAGTTTGTATGAGGTCTTAATCTTAGGGGACATTGTTCCAAATGTTTCCAAGAGAAGACCAATCAAAGAATAAAGAATTCACTACTTAGGGAATGCAATGCATCACAACACCACTAAGAGGAATGTAATATGCTAAGATAGATCAAGCTCTTGATGGAAATTACTCCCATTGTCACCACAAAGAGAGACAACATTAGATGACGCAAGAAAATCACATCAAGGAACATAAAAAAATGCAAATGAAATCATGCCAAAATAATTCAGATGTATGCCCCCACTTTAAAGGAATTACTAAACACCATGTTGTGAGAAATTAATTTAAAGTAGAAAAAAAATAAAAAAGGAAAATAAGAGTGTTTCCTTCCAGAAACACATAAGGGATCTATGGATTCAGGGTTAGTATTTGTCTTTGCTCCAATGATATTAAAGAGCTAGGAATTGTCATCATTCCCCAAATACACATAGAACTAGAAGAATTACACAAAAATAGGGAAAATAAATGAAAAACATTTTGGGTCAACATGGAAGAGACATAGGGTGTCTCGATGCCTTGTATCATCCCTGAAATGAAAACACAAAACAAAAATGAAAAGCTATGAAAATGAAATGGAAAAACATTTTGGGTCAACATTGAAGATTCTTGGGTGTCTCGACTCCTTGTGTCATCCCCAAAAGGAAAAATGATACAATAAAAATATTTACGACATAGAGAGGAATGTAGGTAGAAATAGAGGAATGCACAAAGAGAGAGGAAAATATTAAATGAAACATCATGGGGGATCACATTATGCACATGCAATCACAAAAGAAAACAAAATACTAGTAAGGCACAAGCGAGTCAACCTAAAGAAGGTCATTTGCCTCCCAATCTCGGTCGATATAAATGGAAGGCGAGCAACTAGACAAAGGGACAACATCAAGTGTCGAACTAGAACACATACTAGGTTCAACACTCTTATTATGATATTTATCATCTAAAATCATAGAAGAAGAAAACAATGTATTCAACTCATCATGCACTTGTTTTTCAATCTTTGTAGTTTCCTCATCATCATCCAAGTTAATCACAATAGGAGGACGAATAATAATATCCATAGAAGGTGTTGATCCTTTTTTTGTTGGATACATAGGTTCTATTGGTTCTTGTAATGGAGAAGACTCATTGTTTATTTCTTCTATCAAGTTCAGATTCTAGTTTTCTGCATTGTTCTTGTTTGTCTTTTTTTGAGAAATATCACGACATCTACGCCTATGATCTCTAGCATTTTGGTTTCTTTTGTTACAGTTTTTAAGTTGTGTTTGTGTAGAAGTAGGTTTGTCACCCATAGGTTCCTTTTCTTCTTGTGAGTGTGTAGTGACGAAAATTGTCTTTAGTGACAATTAATCACGGGTTTAGCCCTCTCTTGTCGAATCCAAGCCTACAAGTGGTCTTGATTTTATGTTGTAATGTGTTCTAACTCATTCACATTAAGTCTTGGGCCCTTTCAAAGTAAATAAAACGTATTCATCAATGTCTTGTAAAGGTGTTGTGAACTGTTGTAACCCACTTTCACCCTTTTCAAGGAAATTTTTAACTAAACAAGGCTATTACACCTCTTTTCATACTTTAATTCAAGCCTAGCAAAGGTCTTGTAAAGTTTTGTAAGACATTTTCACACTTTTATAGGATCTTGAACATAATTTTAACCAAATTCAGCATAATTGAGACCTTTTCTCGGGTGTTGTAAAGTGTTGTAACACACTTTCACATTCTGCTAAGGTTTTTATTCAAGTATTGGCATTTATTATGCTTTAATTGGCCCCAAATTGCATCCACAAACCTTATTCATGGTTATTTTTGAGAAAATCTTGACAAAGTTATTTAGGGAACTTAAATCCGAAAACCCACTTCAAAACACCTAAGGTGGGACTCATTTGCCACCCTTGGTGAATGAGTCCACTTAGGTCAGACCCATTCACCACTTGTAGTGAATGAGGTATGATTTGATCTTAGATCTAAGGTCGGCCTGTAGTGTCGCATTCTTAGGATTTCTTGCATAATTGAGTATAAATACAAGGTTCAATCACTCATTTTCATCCTAGCAACTTGAGTATTCGTGCACTATAGAAAATTGGAGTTCACAAGTGTTTACAAGAGCTTTCAAGTTTCTTCAAGAGCAGATTTTCAAGTGTTTCGCAACATTTTCAAGTATCATCTATCATGTCAAATATTTTGTATATCATGTTTGTTATGGATCTAACATTTGTGGTGTAGGATCTCACAATTCAAGCTAGCTTTGCATTCAAGATCAACATCCTTCAAGAAAGATTCAAGGTTCACATCCATTGTTTCCCTCTCAAGCATTGTTACAACATCTTGTCACTGGGGTTTGGTGAGTTGAAGCATTGTACTTTGTTCATTCATCATTCTCCTTTCATATTTTCCCCTATCTGTTAACCGCCAAACATTTTCCTCTCTCTTTGAATGTGATTTGTAGGTCTAGGAGATAGGTATAATTAAGAGAAAGATTGAAAAGGTTTTCATCAAGTTTTCAAAGCAATTCAAAGTTTTCAAAGTTACAAGCAAGTCTTGGAGAAGCTTTGAGAAGACCTACAAGTTGAATGTTGCAGTTTTAGACCTAGATCTGAATCAGGAGTAGAAAACCAGACTAAAAGCCACAATTTCTCATTCAGAATTTCCAGAAACCCTCAAGTGGATTGATTCGCCACTGGTGGTGAAGGAGTCCAATTGGAGCTATTTTATAGAGTATTTTTTAAATCTAAATACCCACTTTTCTAAAAAATGTTCTGGAGCAGTCACCCAGAAAGTGGACTAACTCACCAGGGCTAGTGAATGAGTCCCATATGACATTAGCAATATAATTTCCAAATTTTTAGAAGTTCATTCCAGCTCATAGGTGCACACATTCAGTTTCCCTACTTGTTGTTTCTATTTCTTTGTTGTTTTAGGTCATTTATTAAGTCATTTTCATCAAATTAGGTCTAGATTTTACATATTGCATTTCATTATTTATTGCATCTTCTTTCTAAGTTAAAACATGGTGGTGAATCAATCTTTTGCAAATTTTGTATTGCATTTTTCTGGGTTGAATTTCCTACTTTTGAGTTTTTGTTTTCTATTACTACCTTTTTGTTTCAATTTTAAGAATTTCTATTAGAAAAATTTCATTGTTTTCAGCTTATACTAAATTTTCATTCACATTGCATTTAGTAGACCTTGCACGAGTATTTGGTGTCCTATTGTTGATACTATAGTGAGATGAAGTTTGTGACTCATGTCATCCCATGATAATACAATCGTTGTGGACCTTGGGTTGCCTAACTCTTTCACTATGGGTGTTAACACTAGTACACCAGGTATGGATAATACCCTTCACAGCTCTTTTCCTTCAAGTAGTGTGTCTCATGTTGAAACAATATTTGATGACATCCATTAAGAAAAGATATTCCAAATTCATGAAGACCTAGTAAACTTACAACATCAAATAAGTCTTGAAAACATTTCAACTACTACAATTCCTACCATAGAAAACATTCATCACATGCTTGAAAGAGAAGATGGAATTGAACTTATGAGAAAAATAGTTCAAATCTTTGTCAAAAACTTTCCCTTAACCACTAGTGGTTCTCAAACTATAAACAGTGTTACAAACCAAGGAGGAACTAGCATTCCTCTCACAAGCATGAACTCCATTCCTACTTATACAAGTGCTCACATGACAACAATAATGCAACCAAATAGTAATGTGATACCTTACTTGGTTGTTTTTGCTAGCATTCCTAATACCTTTGTGGCATCCCATATTATATCTCCTACCACCTTGCCACCTATGAGAATCCCATTCACTTTCCCTTCAAACACATACACCCCTCCACCTTTCTCACATACATCTCATAACACAAGTAGTGACCCTCTCATACCTCAACTCTTTCAAACCATTCCATCCATCCAAACAAAAATTTATGTGATCAACCAAAACCAAAATTGCCCACCGACATATTATGTCAAAAACATCCCATTATCCTTGGGGATATTCAAACCACTAATGCCACAAGGTATAGAAGTGCCTAGATTTGAGAAATATGTAGGGAAGGGAGATCCTTCTAACCATGTCAATTCCTATTCAACCTTATGTAGTGATTTCATCCTTGATTATAATATTTTGGCTAAACTTTTCATAATAACGCATTGTTGTTCTTCTCATCACCTAGAATAGTTGATATTTCACATCTTTTGCCTTCCATACCCATCCATGATAAGGTTTATTTGCTTCCATCCTAATAAGTCGGTCTTATACCTGACTAGGGGAAAGTACTTAACTCATGTCTTCAATGGATCCTAAAATTGGTATTGAAGATCACTATGTCAAAAAAAAAAAAAAAACAGACATCAAAAAGCAAAAAAATAGTGAAATATTCCCAAAAATCCAAAAACGTCCAAATAACCTTCAAAATCCCAAAAACAACGTCAATTCATGTCAATTCAAAGATGGTTGAACTATGTTGCCTCTAGGACTTCATGTAGGAAAGGCCATCATCGATGAGCCGCCAAGGCACTAGGTTAGTCCTTAAGGTTTGTAGAATAAAGTAAATCGTCATTCATAATAAAGTATCTTTCACTTGAGTCACAGTCAAACTACGATGTCTCTGGGCATGTTACATAGGCAAGGCCATCACCGATGAGCCCCCGAGGCACAAGGTAGTCCTTTAGGGTTTGTCACGTTAGTAACTATGCATAACATAAACAATCAGATACCTTGATTAGACACAAACAGTCATCTCAGTCTCAGAAAAATTATGGAGCAATTAGACAAACTATCTAACTCATCTTCAAACCAAATCGGTCAATTTCCTAATTAGTCAAAAATCAAATCAAAAATTACCATTCAATCAGTAGTCTTATATAAGAAGTGGCATTATCGAATCTAGACTCAATGTCTTATATGACTTGCCTTGTTTCTTCAAACCAAACTTGATTGTATTGTTTATCTTATACATGATGTGTCCCTCCCAAAACCAGAAATATATCATTCATCAACCTTATCATTTTCCTTATATATGTGGTTGCATGTTCAAAACCAGACTCGATGTCTTATACAACATTCTCCATTTTCTGAAACCAGACATTATGAATCAATCAATCAATTAGTCAATCAACCATCCAATCAATCCTATCAATCCTATCAACATACAACCACTGGAAAAAAAAATCTAAATGGTTGTTGACTCTGTTGGTTCAATTTTTCTTATCTTTTTCTTGATTTATATTTTGGTCATGTTACTAGCCACCTCGACTATGGCCCAAGAAATATTTAGAGAAGCGATGATGTCTAATGACCTACATTTTCTTTTATTGTTGTTTGTGGTTTGTCTTGACAAAAAGATTGGGGAAACTTTTCTCCTAGTATGAGTTATGACATTCCTTATGTCTTAAGTGTCTTTTTTTTTCACAAAGGGATAACATTGCACACCTTGGTCTATGTCATACCATGGTGGTTATTGTCCATTTTCTATGTTTTAGCATCCAATGAGATAAAAATGCAAGCTTTGCATCTCTGAAGCAAAATATCAATCCCTCTTCAATCATCTAATTTCATGCTAACATTTTCCTCCTGCTAACATTTATTTTCATCAATCCTTGCATTCATGCCTATCCAATTTTCTTGTCAAAATAACCTTTCAAATTTTTTAAAAACATCAAAATTTGTGACAAAATTTTTGAGGGGGCATGGGTCTATCCCATTTGTATTAGGACATGTCCTAGACTAAATTTCTTTGACACAACACAATAAACTAAATTTTATCAAAGAGGGGAAAAATATAGACATTGAAAAATATGATAGGCCTAGAGTGTCATTTTTCTCTTCTTCCCCTGCATAATTGAATAATTTTAATTATTGTCTAAAGTCATATTAAATTCTATTAATTAAATAATTTTAATTATTTAATTAATTCATTTCTCCATTTATTTTTCCTTTGATTAAATAAATTAGTATTTATTTAATTCAATAAATTAGTATTTATTTAATTATTCATAGTTTTTCTTCCATAATTAAATAAATTCTATTTATTTAATTATTTTCCACCTTTTCCTTGCTATTATATAATTATTTTAATTATTTAATATTTTTTCTTTTTCCTTCACTTTTAATTAAATTTATATTTTAATTAAAAGTCAAACTTTTCCCTTTCTTCTATAATTAAATAATTGTTTTAATTATTTAATTATTCGCTTTCCCTCAAGTTTAAATAATTTTATAATTATTTCATTTACTCTCCAACTTGTGTCAACCTCTTTATCTATGTCATTCTTATCCCTTCACATATCCTTCCTTAACTAAACCCTATTTTTATCCTAACCCTATTCCATTGCTTCTCAAGCAATCTCGTCCATTAATCTTCATCATTCCATCTTGACCCTTCATTAAAATTTGGTTTTTGATAAGACGCCTATCACTTTCATTTCAACCCTAGCTAGCTACAGACAACCACAATTACTATCTTTGATATAAAGAAAAACGGAGAAGAGCAATGCAGGTAATTCGATCATGACATAGGTATTGTTGGTAATATTTTTTTGTTATTTTGTATTTCCATGTTCATTTGTGCTTCATTTTTGGATTAGGGTCCTAGGGTTTGAGTTTTATGTATTTGATGGTTGATACTATTGATTCATGCCTTTTTTCTTGATTCTACCCTATCCTACAGGATGAAATCCTTGTTGATATTTTTCGTCATTACAACTATACTATAAATTGGAATAGCTTATTAAATTCATACTGAAAAATATAAAATTACTCTTTTATTTTAGCTCAAAAAATCTATAAATTGGAATAGCTTCTTAAATTCATAATGAAAAATATAAAATTACTCTTTTATTTTAGCTCAAAAAAATCTCTCACATACCCATAGCCGTATTCTACAGAACGAAATCCTTGTGGAGATTTTTTTCCATTACCACTGTAGTATAAATTGGAAAATATTAAAGTTCTTTTATTTTAGCTCGAAAAATCCTTTCAAATACCCATAGTTGTATAATATATGTGGCAGGTAGGAGATTCTTGTAATTTTCCTGTAATTGGAATATTTTATTAAATTCATAATGGAAAATATAAAAGTACTCTTTTATTTTAGCTCAAAAAAATCTTTCAAATACCCATAACCCTTTTGTACAGAAGGAAATCCTTGTTGAGAATTTCTATCATTACAACTATACTATCAATTGGAATAGCTTATTAAATTCGTACTGGCAAATATAAAGGTGCTCTTTTATTTTAGCTCAAAAAAATCTTTCAAATACAGGTAGGAGATTCTTGTAAGTCAGTTCACTGTTCAAAATTTTGTCGATATCATTCTAGTACGCGTTATATAGTTGGACAAGAAGTATCCACCTAAGTTAATATTAAACATATTGCAACAAAAAATGACTAAACCTCACCTAAGTTGTAATAATGGAATTGAAACCCCATAAATAGTTTAGAATAATAATTCAAATTTTGAGAGAATAAATTGACTATTTTTAAATTTGATAAAATTAACATATTTTACTTTTAACCTCATCAACACTTTAAGGTCATGTTCTAGTCTCAATAAAGTTTTTTAAATCACACTGTGTAACTGTTTTTAAAACTTTTTCAAAATAATTTCAAAATTTTAGCTTTCTCAATAATAATTGCATTCTGAGATATCAAACATTAATTAAAAATGGCAGATAAATCGCTCCAAAAAAAAGACCAATAAAATTGTAAAACAAAGATGTTATGAACTCAATTTCACAAGCTCGATCTTTATTGCCTGAGTTTTTCTAGATTATAAATAAAAAATGCTATACTGATCTTGTGTGGGTGTTGTTGTTCCCCTTGCTTGCCTACGTCTGCTCTTCCTTTTGTTGATATTGATATGAATTTTGTTGATTGTGTTCTCAAGTGTTGCTGCCGCTCTTGGTATGGACGGTCTTGCTGCTTTTGCTTACATTCGGGTTGCTTTTGCTGCTGATTTTCACATAGATGTTGCTTCTCTTGCTGATGTTCCTGTCGATTATGCTGCTGCTGCTCTTGCTTGTGTTCATTAGGATTTTGCTGCTCTTGGTTCTGCTTCTCTTTCTCATTTATGATACATATGCGCATATATAAAAATGTTTATAGACATACAAATATATAGTAATACAGAGGCAATATATGGATAATATAATGTGTAAATGACCAGAGAGGATACTATGATAGTGCATAAATAGGATATAAAGAAGAAACATTAAACCAAAATTCAAAATACTTATGATAATGTTAGAGATAATATTTTAAGGCAGACTTGAAAACAGGTACAGAAAGGAGAAACATTAAACGAAAAACTCAAAATACGTACGATAATTTGGTCCTGTTTTCGAGGACGAGGGGGAATATTGTTGGGACGCTAAGTAAGCGCGGGATTTGGACCAGGACTACAATGACTCTGCCGGATCTTCAATCTTATGGATCTAACTCTCTGCCCCTCCAAGGCTGCCAGGGCACGATTTGCATCTCCCGCAGCAAAAAATGTTATGAAACTTATCCTATCGTCATTCGGACTGTAATCCACTATTATTACTGTGCCTGCAGTACAAACAAAAAAAAATTCTTTGAGAAACAATAATGTAACCGACTGTATTTGATATGTAAGTTTGATCAACCAAAATAAAGCGGAAAAAATAAATCTACATGCCATATTGTTGGAAAATTTCTCGCAAAAGGTTGTTAGAAATGGTGGCATCCATGTTGAATGCCACCAGTTTGCTTTGGTTCCCTTGAGGAGAAGAACCTGTTGGGTGAGCAGGTGCTATGGTGGGTGAGTTCCATGGCAACTGGGAAGCAACATAAAAAGGGTAACTGGAACGAATTGGATGTGCAGCTGGGTAGAATTCAGGGGCGAAAGGATTAAGTTTGTTTGTATGCGTGAGGGTTCCAGAGGTTCCCATATTGCTTGCTTGCATAGCTTTCTCGCTCGCTGTCACTGATATAACTAAACCAGTAACAAGCAAAAGCAAAGCCTCAAGGAATCAAAAGTAAGAAGACTTGTGAGAGTTAAAAGTACAGTGGGAGTTCCATCTCACTTTTGATTCCGTGAGGCTTTTCTTTTACTTGTTACTGGTTTAGTTATATCAGTGACAGCGAGCGGAAAAGCAACGGAAGCAAGCAATAAGGGAGCCTCGGGAATCCTCGCGCATATAAATAAACTTAATCCTTTTGCCCCCGAATTCTACCCGGCTGCATATCCAATTCGTTCCAGTTACCCTTTTTATGTTGCTTCCCAGTTGCCATGGAACTCACCCACCATAGCACCTGCTCACCCAACAGGTTCTTCTCCACAAGGGAACCAAAGCAAACTGGTGGCATTCAACATGGATGCCATCATTTCTAACAACCTTTTGCAAGAAATTTTTCAACAATATGGCATGTAGATTTATTTTTTCAGCTTCATTTTTGGTTGATCAAACTTACATATTAAATAGATTTACTGTCGGTTACATTATTGTTTCTCAAAGATTTTTTTTTGTTTTTTTTCTTTGTACTGCAGGCGCAGTAAAAAAAAGGTGGATGATAGTCCGAATGAACAATAGGATATGATTCATAACATTTTTTGATGCGGGAGATGTAAATCGTGCCCTGGTAGACTTGGAAGGGCAGAGAGTTGGAACCATAAGATTGAAGATCCCGTGGAGTCATTACAGTCCTGGTCCGAATCCCACGCTTACTTATCGTCCCAACAACATTCCCCCTCGTCTTAAAAAACAGAACCAAATTATTGTAAGTATTTTGAATTTTGGTTTAATGTTTCTTCTTTATATCCCATTTATGCACTATCACAGTATCCTCTCTGGTCATTTACACGTTATATTATCCATATATTTCCTCTGTATTACTATATATTTGCATGTCCATAAACATTTTTATATATTCATATATGCATCGCGATTCCAACGAATACTCGGTGATTAGGCAGTACCTGCCAAGACACCTTTAAAACATCATATCGTATGTGGTGTTCTCTTCATGAAAGTTGCTCATCAAGAAGGTACGGTTATGTAAAGCTCACGTTCATTTTAAGTATATACTGAGGATATTATGTTCAACTCCGTATTGCATAGTAACAATTATTTGCCATGGGTTCAACCTTGCATGCGAGGATATACTTACTATGCTATGGGAAAGCTTAAGCTGCCATATGCATATACTCCATCAGCAGAGTAAGTTGTTTAAATTGTGTTTTGCATTATGCCAATTTTTTACCATGGGTTTGCATTGGCATGTGGGGGTCTGCTTATTATTCTGTTAGAACATAACCAGTCATGTGCCCATTCTCTGGCAATGTACATATACAGACCTCCTTCCATAATAACCTGCTTCCTGTAGATACATACTTCCCAAACCATTTAGCTCGAGGTGCACCTCCTCCCTTACCCCTTCCAAGTATGTTTTTGAAGATGCAACATTATTGTTTTGTTTTGTTTTTTTTGTTTTTAAGAGAATGCTATTCAGTTAACATAAACAAAAGGTTTATGGAAGTCACTTATCTACTAGTTGCAACAGGTTTCAGAAGCAGTAATACCTTAGAAGTTCAATATATACAACACTCCATCAAATCATCAATTGCCTCGCTAGGCTAGTTTATATAAGATGCACAATTATTATGCATACACAATGAAAAAATAGATACTTAAGTAACAAAAGATTCAAATAGAACTAAAATGTTTTCTAGGACTCAAGACTCAATACCTGCACATGGGACCGCAGGAAAAAAGATAGAAAGAATAAGCTAATTAATAAACTTGAAGTTCCATTAACCTCTTTCTTCTCCTTTGCCATCTTCATCAAATCTAAGCAATATTAACTTCTTCAAAGTTGTACTAATGTGTCTAAGGAACAGGATATATAATTAACTTGCAGTTCCATCATCTTTTCTTTTCGCGTTCCATCTTCATCAATACTTTTGTATCCTTATCCTCTTTTCATATGTCTAATAGTATCTTTCATCCATGTGTTGATTTTCTCTCGAGCCGCTACTCTAGTTTTTATTTCATACAAGGCATTTCGGTAGTTTATGTTTGGGACCAATCAGCCTTTGGAGAATACTAGTTCTTGTTTATTTCTTTCATTGACACCATGATGCTCTTTGGTTCTAGCCAGGGACATCTCTTTCATGAGCACTAGAATTTGCATCCAATCTGGCACCTCTATAAATGTTTCCTTTAGGGTTTCTCTATTCTAAATTATTCTACCATGATAATGCATCCAGAATGCTCGATGGACATTGGCGGAAGCACCATTCAAGTTTTAGTGTTGGAAATTTGTGAAACCCCTCAAATTATTGTGGAAAGCAAAGAACTTCTGGAGAGCCATGGCCATTACAGGCGGCAAAGAAACTGCCAACACTATTGACGTCTTTCATGATGTGCATGAATTTTGATTATTGGGCATTACAATGGCTGGTATTTGACAATGTTATGGAAAAGCCTGCCATCAGTGGATGACCATGCTAACTTGTAACTATAGTTTTTTTAATAGTTTACCACGTTCTGGAGTCAAACATTGTACAGCGTGAATTCCATGTCACTTCATTTGGTATATTGATCTTATATACTATGCTTTTGCATGGAAAAGCATATGCTTTTTCTATTCTTTTCTAGGATATACTAGTTTTTGTTAGCAAACATCGATATATGTTCTTTATTTTCTAATTGCTAGTAATAAATATGTTCAATTATGCTTGTGATCACTATTTCCGTATCTGTTAAATGCAACCTTTTGATGGTTAGGATGTCCTTAAATTGTTTCATTCTTAATCTTTAAGACATTTGTGTGGTTAACTTGTATCGAAGCAAATTTAACCGAACCTGGCAAGGTGAATCTCATTTAACTTACTGAAGTTTTCAATGTGCAGTATCCCGATAATAGGAGAAGGATTTGGATGTCCATCTTCTATTCAAAGAAGTGACAGCTCGTGGTGGGGTAGAAATGGTAAAACAGGGTTAAAACCTCCTTATCTGATTAATAAGTTTATAGATAAACATGTTTAGTTTTTAATTTTGGTTTTATTAAGATTGACTATTCTTCTTAGCTTCCTATTATACTGTTTTCTCAATTTTAAAATCATCGAATCATCAAATTTATTGTTCAATTGACACTGCAGAAAGGACTGCTTTCCTAAATACCACAATATCTGTCACACTTAACATTGATTATGCCATGCATCTGGCGGTTTTCTCTAACACAGACAAAGGTTTATTCATACTCGTTTGCTTCTCATATAGTTAAGCTTTCATTTGCCGAATTAATGAGAGTCACTAAACTGTGGATTCTAATGTTAAATTCGTATCCATTTGCAGAATATTACCGAAAGAGCTTGATGCATCTAATAAACATGCCCTCCAACTGGTTTGGCCATAGAAGTTAAGTCTACCGTGGAGTTACCAAGTTTGTTCATACATATATTTTCTCTCTCGTGTATATATATATATGTATATATACCAATACCAAATAATGGGCTAGCTTAAAGTAACATTATGTGGGACCCAATGCAGGCATACGTGGACAGGAAGATATGAAGTCCATCTTTGGGAGATATGTTCCCAATGCTTTCCACATTAATGGTTGGAGGTTCGAAGCTTAGTAGATTGTATAGAGAATCTTCTTCGTCCCCAAGGTTTTCCCCATCTTGTACTTCTTCAACACTAATCCGCTTTAATTTCTCTCCTACGGGCTGGGTGCTGCTCATAATGGCTTCCACATCATATCGACTTGTGTCAAAATTTGTAATGGCATTTTCTCATCTGAATTTAATGAAGGCAATGTCATAAGCTTCGGCAGCCTCTTCCTCTATGTCTGTGAATTCAGACAAGAATCACTAGTCTTTTATCTGGTTTGATTATTGGATGCATTTATAATGAACAACAGCTCAATGTACTGCATAAATATCTATTGGAAACATTATACTAAAAACTGAGAGAAGAGGCTAATGATTCTTGTTTGAATTCATAGACACAGAGGAAGAGGCTGCTGAAGTTTATGACATTGCCTCCATTAAATTCAGAGGAGAATGAAGGAATAAAACAGAGAGAGAAGAAGATAACAAATGATAATACAGTAATTAACAGTAAAAGAGCTTCAGCTCTACTTCATATAAAAACTTCTACCACTTTCTATTGTGAACAAATCTGAGCAATTACACAATAGAATAATGAACAAGATCAATACTGCTGTTCTTATTGGAGAAACAAAGTTACTGCTGTTAACAAACAGAACTGCACTTACAAAACGTAGAGCTGCTGCTCTTACAAATAAAAACAATATAAAACAAATCTGCTGCTGCAGAAAACCAGAACTGCTGAATGCTTCCTTCTTTCTTCTCTATTTTCTACGCTGCCCAAAGACTCATATTTATAGTGTTCTGCATTTGAAAACATAAATGGAGTCCTTCATTATTGAGCAGTATTCAGCATGGGCTACGTATGGATCACTGTCAAATAGTAAATGAAGGAGCAGATAAGGATAAGCTTTCAATAAATAAAAGCCTGCCATATTAATTGTTGCAGCTGCGTCAAGTTTAATCGCTAGAAGAGAGACATGTTAATGCACTTATTATGGTTGTTGTGATTACCTTTTCCAACACCCCCCTTAATCACAACTACTATCATTTAGAATACCCAAACAATCTCGTAGATACTCAAAACTTTCTCTTACTAATGGCTTGCTAAAAATATCTGCATACTGATCTTCAAACCTTCAATATTCCAAATAAATTTCTCCATTATGAATCAACTCTCTGATGAAATGGTATCTAGTATCTATATGCTTACTCCTCTAGTGAAATACATGATTCTTTGATAGTGCAACTGCTGAATTGCTGTCACAAAAGATCTTTGTTGCTTCCTCTTGTTTATGCCTCAAATCTGTCAAGACTCTTCTCATCCAAATTGCCTGACATGCTGCTCGTGCTGCTGCTACATACTCTACTTTTGCTGATGAAAGAGTGACAATGGGTTGTTTCTTGGATGCCCATGATACTACACCTATTCCAAAATGAAATACATAACTAGATGTACTCTTCTTGTCACCAATGCTTCCTGCACAATCACTATCAGTATATCCTATGAGCTTGCACTCATCCAACCTCGAATACTGAATTCCATAATTTTTAGTCCAACTTACATATCTCAAAATCCTTTTTCCTGCTTGCCAATGAGTGTCTTTTGTAGACTCCATGAACCTTGAAATAAGAGTCACACCATACATTATATTTGGCCTTGTGGTAGTCAAGTACATTAAACTACCAACAAGTCTTTTCAACATTTGAACCATTGTCATTTTTACTTAACTTCAAACCTATCACAACTGGTGTTGGTGCTAGCTTACAATTTATCATATTGAACCTTTTCAAAACTTCATTAGCATATTTGACTTGTGAAATGAATATGCCATTTTTATTTTGATTTATGTCAATGCCAAGAAAATACTTCATGAGCCCCAAATCAGTCATTTCAAATTCTTTCTTCATAACTCCTTTGAACAAGTCAATTGATAAATCACCTGTGAATATCAAGTCATCAACATATAAAAAGACAATTAGAATTTGACCTTCTTCATTCATCTTTGTGTATAATGTAGGCTCACTGATGCACCTGTTGAAGCCATTCTCTAAGAGGTAAGAACCAATTCTACTATACCATACTCTAGGAGCTTGCTTAAGTCCATAGAGTGCTTTTTTGAGTTTGTAGACCTTTTCTTCATGGCCTAAAACCTCATATTCTACATATACTTCTTCTTCTAAGAAGCCATTCTAAAATTTTGATTTCACGTCCATTTGATATACCAGCCACTTGTTTTGAGCTGATATTGCCAATGTTGTTCTCACTGTATCCAAACGAGCTACTGGAGCAAATATTTCATTGTAGTCAATTCCAGGTTGTTGTGAATAACCATTTTCTACAAGTCTTGCTTTATGCTTTTGCACATTTCCTTTTGTTTTCATCTTGGTCTTGTAAACCCACTTGAATCCTGTCACATATTTTCCTTCTGGAAGATTCACTAAGTCCCATGTATGATTCTTTTCTATAGCATCAATTTCTTCATCCATAGCATATTTCCATTTTTCATCTTTAATTGCATCTTCAAAGTGAATTGGATCATCTACTTGTGAAAATAATGCAAAAAGAGAAAGTAGACTAGCATTTTTCTCACCTTCATTTTGATCATAGATATCCCTTAAGCTTCTTATTCTTTATCTCCTTAAGCTTTCCAATGTTGGATTTGACATATCACTTGAAGTAGATCCTGAAGAATTTGGACTTGAAGATCCTGCACCAAGAATGCCTGTTGTAGATGGCGTTTGATGCTCATTTGAGGGAGTACTAGTCTCAATGTTTGAAGTTGTCCTACTTGATGAAGGTGTCCCTTGTGGACCAACTTGTTGAGCTTAAGTGGGTGTGGAAGGAGTTCCCATAGGAGTAACAACTAGACCTAATACTTCTCTATCATCTTGTGGTAAACTTGTTGGAATATTCCCTATCTTCTTCAAACTTCCATCCCATGATTCTTCTTCTATGAATTGCACACCTCTACTAATAATCACTTTTCTAGTTATAGGATTATACAACTTGTATGCTTTAGTGTCCTCACTATATCCCACAAGTATGCATTTTTCTCATGTGCTATCCAATTTCTTTCTCAATTCATTTGGGACATATGCATATGCTACACATCCAAATACTCTCATACGACCAACACTAGACTTTCTTCCACTCCATGCTTCCTCTGGAGTTATATTCTTGACACTTTTCGTTGGGAATCTATTCATTATGTAGACTGCACATGCTACAACCTCTTCCCAATACTCATTTGACAAATGCTTGGCCTTCAACACACTCCTATCCATTTCCATAATTGTTCTATTCTTTCTTTCTGCCACACCATTCTGTTGTGGAGTGTACCTAGTAGTAAAGTGCTTATGTATTCCATAATCCTTGCAAAAATTGACAAATGCATTTGAGATGTATTCACCACCTTTGTTAGTTCTTAAAACTTTGATATAATATCCACTTTGCTTCTCAACCAAAGATTTGAATTGACAAAAATCTCAAAAACATCAGACTTGTGATTTAAGAAATATACCCATGTCTTTCTTGTGTAGTCGTCAATAAATGTAAAAAAGTAAACGCATCCACCAATTGAAGGTGTTTGCATAGGTCCACACAAATCAGAGTGAACTATCTCCAAAGGTGCCTTTGCTCTGACTGACTTGCCAATTGGGAATGACTCTCTATGTTGCTTTCCCAAAATACACCCTTCACATACTTTATCTGGTTTTTCTATCAATGGAAAACCTTTTGCCATGTTTTTCCTATGTAACAACTTTAGACCTCCAAAATTTAAGTGTTTAAATCTTAAATGCCAAAGCCAGTTCTCATCTACTATTTCTGATTGAAAAGCTACTTGTAATGTTACTTCATCCAAGGATTGAGTGATATTTTGTTGGACTGATTGGTGGATTGCTTGAGAAAATTCAACCCTTAAATCTAGTGTTAGCTTTAAGGGAAACATTCTATTGTTGGTCATTTGAACTTTTTCTATTAGCTGATTTCTTGAAAACTTATCCAATATTACACATTGTTTATTTTTGAAACACACTCTATACCCCTCTTGAACAAGTTGCCCAATGCTCATCAAATTATGCTTTAAACCAGGAACAAAGTAAACATCTGAAATAGTATTTTTCTCCCCCCGTTTAGTTAGAATATTCACATTTCCTTTTCCCATTACTGACACTTTATTATCATTGCCCAAAGTAACATATGATTTTATAGACTTATCCAAACTAGAAAATATTTCTAAATTTTCTGTCATGTGATTACTGCAACTTGAATCTGAAAACCAGACATCTTTTGGACTCTTTTGAGCAACATTGCATGCTAGAAACATACTGCTCTGATTCTGATTTTCTTTAGAAAAATTTGTACTTTGTTTGTTGAAATCAAACTATCTTTTTCTACATTCAATTGCATAATGACCATTCTTTTTACAGTAATGGCATTGAACTTGAGATTTGTCATACCTTTGACTTGGATTTTGATTGATGGCTACTCCACTTGAATTTGTTGGGCCGGTTCTTCCAGCTCTATACGAATTTCTGCCTCTGCCTCTTCCAAAACTAACAGATACTTGTGACTTGAAAGCATGCTCCAAAGAAGAATTAGAAGAATGACTAAGCCTGTGCTCATGAGATAATGCATTGTATTTTGTTGCATCTGGAGGTTCAGAGAACCCATTCTCCACAAGCTCCCATGAATCTTGAGAGCTAAACAAAACCTTCATTGTGATTGACCAATATTCATAGTTCTTGCCATTAAACTGAGAAATCTGCGGATTAGTAAGACTTGTGCCAGAAAATGATGCCATAACTGGGCTCTAATACCAGATGAAAGAATAAAATAGAGAGAAGAAGATAACAAATGATAATACAGTAATTAACAGCAAAAGAGCTTCAGCTCTACTTCATATAAAAAATTCTATCACTTTCTATTGTGAACAAATCTGAGCAATTAGAGAATAGAATAAAGAGCAAGATCAATACTGCTGTTCTTATTGGAGAAACAAAGTTACTGTTGTTAACAAACAGAACTGCACTTACATAACATAGAGCTGCTGCTCTTATAAATAAAAACAAGATAAAACAAATCTGCTGCTGCAGAAAACCAGAACTGTTGAATGCTTCCTTCTTTCTTCTCTATTTTCTACGCTGCCCAAAGACTCATATTTATAGTGTTCTGCATTTGAAAACATAAATGGAGTCCTTCATTATTGAGCATTATTCAACATGGGCTACGTATGGATCACTGTCAAATAGTAAATGAAGGAGCAAATATAGATAAGATTTCAATAAATAAAATCCTGCCATATTAGTTGTTGCAGCTGCGTCAAGTTTAATCACTAGAAGAGAAACATGTGAATGCACTTATTATGGTTGGTATGATTACATTTTCTGACAGAGAAAATTCCATTACAAACTTTGACATAAGCCTATATGATGTGGAAGCCATTATGAGCAGCACATTGCCCATAAGAGGGAAATCAAAGCAGATTAGTGTTGAAGAAGTACAAGATGGGGAAAATAGTGGGGACAAAGATGATTCTCTATAATATCTGTTGAACTTCGAAGCTCCAACCATTAATGTACTGGAAAGCATTGGGAACATATCTTCCTGCACAGACAATAGTGCACCTACAACCATTAATGGGTATGCAATCTCAAAAACTATGGCAACCACCCATGGACTGGTGATGGGAAATTCCTCTTTTCCATCATACACTTCTCTCGTAGCTCCATTCAGTTATACTCAAGAAGTATCAGTTGTTTCAAAGGCACCACCACCTTTTGAAAACATGTTGTCTTTGGGTACTTCCACATTCTTCTCTCCCGAGGTGTCCTCAGTTCTTGTGAGAGCTGGTCATGAGAATGTGAATGAGGATTTGGAAAGTGAGCATCATGCAAGAGCAATATGTCAACCTCCTGTTATATTACATATCTGTAGCAACAAAAGGATGTCAAAATCTTAGTATTTTGAAATACTAAGATTATTCTCGTTAAGACAATAATCTTTTTTCTTTAGGTATTGTGGACACCTTCAAAACTTATTTTATCATGCTTTTCACAAATGTTAAGAAGTAGACTTGGTCCTTTGCGATATATCTAATCTTGGAGGAGCTTTTTCTCCCTTGTTCTGTTGCAGGTTGAACATTTATGAGCAGCTTTACTTCTTTCAGCGTAAGAGTCTTGTAGTGCCATCACTAGGTATCTACATAAAACTGTATTTAATTGTTATTTCAAACTGTGCTATGTTCACAATAAGATTGTGTTTTTCTCACATAATCGTACACTTTTTGTTGTATATGCAGTTTCACTCCCTTCAGTATCTCCAGCTTCCCATTCGCTGTCAGAGACAATGCACACATTCACCTTCGAAGGGTCCTGTAGTAGATATGAAAAAGCAGAAGATTGATTTTGGCCAAGCACTTGGAGGTCCATTCTTGTAACCAATATTTTAAATAATTCATTGATTAGCGACTGACCTTTGTATTACTATTGTAAAAAAGTTCGCATATTAATAAATTTAATCATAAATATAACTTTGATGCAGTTGACCGGACATCATCTATTGGAAGTGTTGTTACTGGTTGTATTAATGGAAAATTTGAGCATGGTTACCTAGTCAATGTGACAGTTGGGACAAGGAAAATGAGAGGTGTTTTGTACCAGTTCCTCCTTCGTGCACTATACCATAGCACGCAACTGTATCTCCCTTTATAAATAGCATGGGTAATGAGCTCAAAGTCTCTGTCACGAAACATCAGCCAAAAAGAGGCTAACGAATAGGAAACATCTATTAGGAAATTAAAGTTAATAAATTAGGTTAGTTTATGGTAATAAATAAATTAATAGTTAGTTCTTGGGAAGTTATTCCTCTAAGGGAATTTGAAGTGGTTATTCATGGGAAAATAATGGCTTTAAAAAAATCAATGTATTGGATGTATTTTGTCGGATGAATATAATGAAATTTATGCGATTTAATCTATTTTGTGATTAAAGAGCGTATGGAGACTTGTTGTGTAGGTGTTTGAAGGGGTTTTTTAGCACAAAAATCATTTGATGTGTTGCTTCTCTTGCCTTTACAATAGCTTCACCAAATTGGACATTGTGATGCATAGAGCTATTTGGAGGCATGAGTAAACGTTGCTAAAAGGGCATATGAGTGAACAAGGTAGAACTCAAAATCTTTATTTTGGTGTTTGGTACACATTTTTTCAATGTGTGAACCAGCAGCCTATAAGGAGTTGATATAGTATGATTTAAAAAATAAATAAATAAATAAAACATTGCAGTTTATTGTGAATATTTATGATCTCTTTGTTGTTCTATAAAAAAGGAGTGATAAGTGATGAGATTGATTTTATTTAAAATGGAGAAATCATATTTTATTTCGAAGTTTGAGGATCATGAGTTTCATACATGGCAATTCAAAGTGAAACTAGTTTTAATAGAGAAAGATCTCTGGGAGATTGTTAATGTAACTATTAAAAAACCACAAGATGTAGATAAACAATTAAAATGGACAACAAAAGATTGTAAAGCTACAACAATGATTGGTCTTTGATTATCCGATGCATATTTACATCATATTGATTTGACAAAAACCTTTGGTTCTCAAGCTTCAAGTGCTAAAATGGGAATAGGCAAAAAAAATTGGTTTGAAAATGAATGAGGGTGATAGTATTGTTCAGGATATTAGTATGTTTCATTCTTTTCTTAATCAAATTTCTAGAATAAAATGTATAGTTGATGATAATGATTTTGAAACTATTTTATTAAATATTATGCCTTCAAGTTTTGACAATATTGTGTTTACTTAAAACAAATTGAATCCAAGCCCTAGCTTAGAGAATGTGATATCTTATTTAATTGATGAAGAGAAAAGAGTCTCTAAAACTCACTCAACTTTTGCGGAATCCATTTTTTTGTCCAAAACAAAAATAATGCTTCAATAGGAAAGAATAATAACAAATGCTTCTATGTTAACCAAAGGGGCACATTCCAATGAATATAGTTACAGATTTGCATGGCTGCTTGGAGGATTCTTATTGATCTATAGTTACTCCTATGTGGGCTTATTTGGAAAATCAGATCTAGTGTTGATTCTGGTGTTTGAGTCTCGGGAATCTACATGTTATACTTGATTATCTCTATCTTGCATGATACTAATGTGGGGTTGAATCTATTTTTCAATTATTTGATATTGAAGCACTAATTATGTATTTCTCTTTTGAAATGTTTTATATTTGCGAATCTTGTAAATTGTCTGATGTGGATTATGTTTGGTAGGGAATATTATTAGTCACCATTATTACATTAGTATGTATTGCAATGAGAAATGGTTATTGGGAGTACTTATCAAATAGCATTATCATAAAGGCTTACGATGATGTGTAAAACTCTTCCAAGGGTGTCATATCACTACCCATAAGAGTTGGGCCTGCTATATTGGATACCACATTCCAAGTATTGGACCTCGATCTTCCCTACAAAATCCTCCTTGACTGACCATGGATTCATGCTATAAATGTCCTCCCCTCCACATATCACAAATTCTTCAAATTTCCTCACAAGGACACTGAGATCACAATAGCAAGTGATCTCGATCCTTTTTAATATTGTAGCAACCTAAGAGGGACATCCAAACAACAAGTGCCAATCAATTAGGAAATTTTGTCATTTATTTCATCTTATTATGTTGATCCCGCCACTTTAACCAAAGCATCCACTTCCACCATCCCATCACCCGATCCCAAGATACAATTCAAAGATAAAGGGTGTGGCGAATATCATATGAAGACATCCTATTGTGTTAGAAATTTACCTGCATCTCCAAAATCATATGGTAACCTATCTACTATCAAAAAGGAACCCAAGGTCACTATTCGAGCATCTCCCACTACAACCTTCATAGAATGGGGAGAGTTGAGTAAATAGGCTATTAATGAAGAGGACATCACCTCCTACTTATACAAGGAAGAAGAAGATGTTGAACCTAAATGGATCTCAACTAAGCAATATGGTAAGGGTTTTGAGATCATGAAACAATAAGCTTATGATGGACATTGCAGACTCAATTTGCGTAAGAATGAAATTTCAGAACCTTTGATACTTTCCAAGTGACCGTAAAAGATAGGGCTAGGTTATGAACCATTAAAATTGAATGCTCTTAGTACCAAGGCGCTTTCAAGTGGGGAGGTTAGTGCTTCAAAAGATATCAAGGCATCAATGGATTACCATGTTGAGACTAGCTCTAATGAATAGGACTGGGACTCATAAACATCTAGTGCCTATGATCTAGCTAAGACCTTTCACAAACTTTACTTATCTGATCAGCCAAGCAAAGGCCAAGCTTGGATCGCTTCCTTTTGGGATATGAATAATACTTCCATTTTCACCTTATCCTCATCTTCACTAAATTTTAACAGGAAAGGACACATCTAAGGGTGAAAAACTCTCTGAGGCATCTAAGGATGGAGGGTTGTACTTACTTCCTATAAGTCAAGAGAAATCATCAATGCTAGCAGAGAAGTCTATGGAATTCAATATGGTCACTGATGAAAATCCTAAAATTGTCTGCTTTATAGCATATTTTGTAGTAATAGAGCAACTAGAGTTTTGTGCCTTCTTTGCAAAAAGACAGATCAACTTCACTTGGTCATATACAAACATGCTAGTTTTGGATCCTAAGTTGGTATTACATCACTTTTCATTATTTCTTGATGCTAAACTAGTCAAACAAAAAGCTAAGGAAAATGCATCATTAAATTGCCCTACTGGTAAAGGTTAATTTAAAGAAGTTACTTGATGTTGGCTTCATTCAACCTATTGACTACATAGAGTGGATTTCCAATTTGGTGCTAGTGACAAAGCCAATGGGAGGAATCCACCTATGTACTAATTTTAGAGATCTAAATAAGGTGTGCCCAAAAGATGAATTCCCCTTACCAAAAATCAACATCATAGTGGACTTAATAGTGAGGTACGAGATAATATCTGAACCGAAGGAAAAGGGGGAATAAGATGTGGGATCACCTACACTCCCTTTACAAATGGTTTATTCAATTATGTCCTAGGAACCATAATTGGATTGAATATCAACCCAACAAGGTGAGTCTGTTCTCAACAAGGAAAACCTATGATAGGTTGTTCTTAGGGTTTGAGGGGTTCACCACCAAGCAAAAGCTTGGAAAAGACAATCAATTATTCAACACACAAAACCTAATAATGCAAGCTAAATGAAGAATTAAAATAATGAAATAATGCAATAGAAAGTTAAGAGATGTGTACGTGG
Organism: Sequoia sempervirens; assembly: GCA_007258455.2. NCBI lineage: Eukaryota > Viridiplantae > Streptophyta > Pinopsida > Cupressales > Cupressaceae > Sequoia > Sequoia sempervirens. The sequence goes on along the minus strand of VDFB02243071.1, from coordinate 11,023 downwards.
ACAATCTGGAGATGTCACAAGGATTCTGGAAATGTGAAAAAGTTGAAAAAATATGCTATCGAGGACTAAGATGTCCAAGGTGGCGACCTAGTCCCACTGCTATTCGAGGGGATTTCAGGATCTTTGGATGCTGAAGTAGAATCTTGAACAAATTCTTAAAAATACCCTAGGGAGCACTAAGACACCCAAGGTGGTGAATTAATCCCATTTAGGCATTTTTCAATTCTTTGAATCTGGTCCTGACCTCCCAGGTTTGCACTTTCATCCTCCCAGATCTCAAGTTCTGAATCTTTCGAATGCGGCTTGTAGGTGAGTTTTTTTGAAGATGACAAATTTGCAATGCAATATTTGCAACTTTTCAATCTTGCACTCCAAATGATCTTCAAGCATTCAACCTACATCTGCAAACACAAGCACACAAGAGGAGAAAAACTTGTTGATTGTTAGTAAAGGGGGTTGCCTTGGTTGAACCCCCTGTTGATAAGGAAATCTTGAAATGAAATAGAATAATGGAAGAGAATGATGAATGAACAACATGCAATGTTACAACTCACCAAACCCTTGTTATAGGAGGCAGGACCTCCAAGGTTTGCACTTTCATCCTCCCACATCTCAATTTCTGAATCTTTCGAATGCGGCTTGTAGGTGAGTTTTTTTGAAGATGACAAATTTGCAATGCAATATTTGCAACTTTTCAATCTTGCACTCCAAATGATCTTCAAGCATTCAACCTACATCTGCAAACACAAGCACACAAGAGGAGAAAAACTTGTTGATTGTTAGTAAAGGGGGTTGGCTTGGTTGAACCCCCTGTTGATAAGGAAATCTTGAAATGAAATAGAATAATGGAAGAGAATGATGAATGAACAACATGCAATGTTACAACTCACCAAACCCTTGTTATAGGAGGCTACAATTATGCTTGAAATGGCTTCAATGGATGTAGTTCTTGAGTCACTTGAATGCTTGATAGGTCTTGCTTTGAAATGCTTGCTTGAATCCAAACCATACATCACAAATGTTAGCTCAAAAAAAAAATGATGCAACAATGTCTTTGATATGATGCTTGAATCTTGATGATGGCTCCAAATTCTTAATGAATCTACTCTTGAATGCTCTTGTGAACACAATTATGCTATAATGAATACTCTTGCAAAAGTATTAGGTGAAAATGAGTGAAGGAACCTTGTATCTATACTTATCTATGCTTAATATCCCGAAATTACAAGACAACAAGCCAACATATGAATTCATTGATTAAAGGAGGGTAAATTTTGCCAAAATTTGAAATTGAGTCTCAAAATTAGGCTAAGGGAGACTAAGACGCTCTAGGTGGCGTCTTAGTCTCGAGGCTCAAATCTCAGGGCACAAACTCCAAGAAGGGACCTTTTTCAGGTGCATTTGAAATTAGGGTCCCAAGAACTTTGGGGGACTAAAATGCCCTAGGTGGTGACTTAGTTCTAACCCAAAAGTCAGGGACACATAGCCAGAATCATTAAATAATCATTTATCCGTTAATGTTTTTCATGATAAGCCATGAAAAGATGTAATTCATAGGGCTTTTGAATGCCAAATAGGACCAATTAAGCCATAAAGAGGCATAAATTAAGCAAGGTGGGCCTAAACAAGTGTGAAAATGCAAATTTTATGCATTTTTCTACACTACATTTAGCCCCCACATTAGTGAGAGGACGAACTTGCTCCAAACTCACACTAAACTAGCCAAACACACAATCAAGAGGGCTAGAAATGTATGAATGCAAGTAATATAGGATGAATGCAATTGAGAGGGATGATCAAGCCCCCCAAGATCGATATCCTATGGAAAACCAACATAGGCATAGAGGAATACATTGGTGGATGATGTATGAAGCCATAATCAAATCACAAGCACACACCATCAAAGAAAAGGAAAACGAAAATGAAAATGAAAATGAAAATGAAAAATTTAGTGGATCAAGCTTCGATTGGCTATCCAACACGTTGTCGACTAGGTTTAGGCTATTTTTCCAAAAAGGCTTACAAGTGGAACACGTTGTCCACTATGCAAAAGAAAAGCATGCTCACAAGGGCTAGTGAAGCTAGGTGTTCACTAGGTGAGCCCCGGGGATCCATATCAAATCCATACCTCCATGACTAAGATAAGAACATAAATACATTTTCACAAGGGCTAGTGAAGCTAGGTGTGCACTAGGTGAGCCCTGAGAGGTCCAAACCAAAGCCATACCTCCATGACTATGATAAGGACATTGAAGATGCATGCTCATAAGGGCTAGTGAGGCTAGGTGTCCACTAGGTGAGCCCCAAGAGGTCCAAATCAAAGCCATACTTCCACGACTATGATAGGGATAAAGATGCATGCTCACAAGGGATAGTGAAGCTAAGTGTCCACTAGGTGAGCCCCAAGAGGTCAAAATCAAAGCCATACCTCCATGACTATGATAAGGACAAAAATGCAACAAAAAAAGAAAGAGAGATGTTCAAAGGGATTTTTCTTAGTTTGTATGAGGTCTTAATCTTAGGGGACATTGTTCCAAATGTTTCCAAGAGAAGACCAATCAAAGAATAAAGAATTCACTACTTAGGGAATGCAATGCATCACAACACCACTAAGAGGAATGTAATATGCTAAGATAGATCAAGCTCTTGATGGAAATTACTCCCATTGTCACCACAAAGAGAGACAACATTAGATGACGCAAGAAAATCACATCAAGGAACATAAAAAAATGCAAATGAAATCATGCCAAAATAATTCAGATGTATGCCCCCACTTTAAAGGAATTACTAAACACCATGTTGTGAGAAATTAATTTAAAGTAGAAAAAAAATAAAAAAGGAAAATAAGAGTGTTTCCTTCTAGAAACACATAAGGGATCTATGGATTCAGGGTTAGTATTTGTCTTTGCTCCAATGATATTAAAGAGCTAGGAATTGTCATCATTCCCCAAATACACATAGAACTAGAAGAATTACACAAAAATAGGGAAAATAAATGAAAAACATTTTGGGTCAACATGGAAGAGACATAGGGTGTCTCGATGCCTTGTATCATCCCTGAAATGAAAACACAAAACAAAAATGAAAAGCTATGAAAATGAAATGGAAAAACATTTTGGGTCAACATTGAAGATTCTTGGGTGTCTCGACTCCTTGTGTCATCCCCAAAAGGAAAAATGATACAATAAAAATATTTACGACATAGAGAGGAATGTAGGTAGAAATAGAGGAATGCACAAAGAGAGAGGAAAATATTAAATGAAACATCATGGGGGATCACATTATGCGCATGCAATCACAAAAGAAAACAAAATACTAGTAAGGCACAAGCGAGTCAACCTAAAGAAGGTCATTTGCCTCCCAATCTCGGTCGATATAAATGGAAGGCGAGCAACTAGACAAAGGGACAACATCAAGTGTCGAACTAGAACACATACTAGGTTCAACACTCTTATTATGATATTTATCATCTAAAATCATAGAAGAAGAAAACAATGTATTCAACTCATCATGCACTTGTTTTTCAATCTTTGTAGTTTCCTCATCATCATCCAAGTTAACCATATTAGGAGGACGAATAATAATATCCATAGAAGGTGTTGATCCTTTTTTTGTTGGATACATAGGTTCTATTGGTTCTTGTAATGGAGAAGACTCATTGTTTATTTCTTCTATCAAGTTCAGATTCTAGTTTTCTGCATTGTTCTTGTTTGTCTTTTTTTGAGAAATATCACGACATCTACGCCTATGATCTCTAGCATTTTGGTTTCTTTTGTTACAGTTTTTAAGTTGTGTTTGTGTAGAAGTAGGTTTGTCACCCATAGGTTCCTTTTCTTCTTGTGAGTGTGTAGTGACGAAAATTGTCTTTAGTGACAATTAATCACGGGTTTAGCCCTCTCTTGTTGAATCCAAGCCTACAAGTGGTCTTGATTTTATGTTGTAATGTGTTCTAACTCATTCACATTAAGTCTTGGGCCCTTTCAAAGTAAATAAAACGTATTCATCAATGTCTTGTAAAGGTGTTGTGAACTGTTGTAACCCACTTTCACCCTTTTCAAGGAAATTTTTAACTAAACAAGGCTATTACACCTCTTTTCATACTTTAATTCAAGCCTAGCAAAGGTCTTGTAAAGTTTTGTAAGACATTTTCACACTTTTATAGGATCTTGAACATAATTTTAACCAAATTGAGCATAATTGAGACCTTTTCTAGGGTGTTGTAAAGTGTTGTAACACACTTTCACATTCTCCTAAGGTTTTTATTCAAGTATTAGCATTTATTATGCTTTAATTGGCCCCAAATTGCATCCAAAAACCTTATTCATGGTTATTTTTGAGAAAATCTTGACAAAGTTATTTAGGGAACTTAAATCCGAAAACCCACTTCAAAACACCTAAGGTGGGACTCATTTGCCACCCTTGGTGAATGAGTCCACTTAGGTCAGACCCATTCACCACTTGTAGTGAACGAGGTATGATTTGATCTTAGATCTAAGGTCGGCCTGTAGTGTCGCATTCTTAGGATTTCTTGCATAATTGAGTATAAATACAAGGTTCAATCACTCATTTTCATCCTAGCAACTTCAGTATTCATGCACTATAGAAAATTGGAGTTCACAAGTGTTTACAAGAGCTTTCAAGTTTCTTCAAGAGCAGATTTTCAAGTGTTTCGCAACATTTTCAAGTATCATCTATCATGTCAAATATTTTGTATATCATGTTTGTTATGGATCTAACATTTGTGGTGTAGGATCTCACAATTCAAGCTAGCTTTGCATTCAAGATCAACATCCTTCAAGAAAGATTCAAGGTTCACATCCATTGTTTCCCTCTCAAGCATTGTTACAACATCTTGTCACTGGGGTTTGGTGAGTTGAAGCATTGTACTTTGTTCATTCATCATTCTCCTTTCATATTTTCCCCTATCTGTTAACCGCCAAACATTTTCCTCTCTCTTTGAATGTGATTTGTAGGTCTAGGAGATAGGTATAATTAAGAGAAAGATTGAAAAGGTTTTCATCAAGTTTTCAAAGCAATTCAAAGTTTTCAAAGTTACAAGCAAGTCTTGGAGAAGCTTTGAGAAGACCTACAAGTTGAATGTTGCAGTTTTAGACCTAGATCTGAATCAGGAGTAGAAAACCAGACTAAAAGCCACAATTTCTCATTCAGAATTTCCAGAAACCCTCAAGTGGATTTATTCCCCACTGGTGGTGAAGGAGTCCAATTGGAGCTATTTTATAGAGTATTTTTAAATCTAAATACCCACTTTTCTAAAAAATGTTCTGGAGCAGTCACCCAGAAAGTGGACTAACTCACCAGGGCTAGTGAATGAGTCCCATATGACATTAGCAATATAATTTCCAAATTTTTAGAAGTTCATTCTAGCTCATAGGTGCACACATTCAGTTTCCCTACTTGTTGTTTCTATTTCTTTGTTGTTTTAGGTCATTTATTAAGTCATTTTCATCAAATTAGGTCTAGATTTTACATATTGCATTTCATTATTTATTGCATCTTCTTTCTAAGTTAAAACATGGTGGTGAATCAATCTTTTGCAAATTTTGTATTGCATTTTTCTGGGTTGAATTTCCTACTTTTGAGTTTTTGTTTTCTATTACTACCTTTTTGTTTCAATTTTAAGAATTTCTATTAGAAAAATTTCATTGTTTTCAGCTTATACTAAATTTTCATTCACATTGCATTTAGTAGACCTTGCACGAGCATTTGGTGTCCTATTGTTGATACTATAGTGAGATGAAGTTTGTGACTCATGTCATCCCATGATAATACAATCGTTGTGGACCTTGGGTTGCCTAACTCTTTCACTATGGGTGTTAACACTAGTACACCAGGTATGGATAATACCCTTCACAGCTCTTTTCCTTCAAGTAGTGTGTCTCATGTTGAAACAATATTTGATGACATCCATTAAGAAAAGATATTCCAAATTCATGAAGACCTAGTAAACTTACAACATCAAATAAGTCTTGAAAACATTTCAACTACTACAATTCCTACCATAGAAAACATTCATCACATGCTTGAAAGAGAAGATGGAATTGAACTTATGAGAAAAATAGTTCAAATCTTTGTCAAAAACTTTCCCTTAACCACTAGTGGTTCTCAAACTATAAACAGTGTTACAAACCAAGGAGGAACTAGCATTCCTCTCACAAGCATGAACTCCATTCCTACTTATACAAGTGCTCACATGACAACAATAATGCAACCAAATAGTAATGTGATACCTTACTTAGTTGTTTTTGCTAGACTTCCTAATACCTTTGTGGCATCCCATATTATATCTCCTACCACCATGCCACCTATGAGAATCCCATTCACTTTCCCTTCAAACACATACACCCCTCCACCTTTCTCACATACATCTCATAACACAAGTAATGACCCTCTCATAGCTCAACTCTTTCAAACCATTTCATCCATGCAAACAAAAATTTCCATGATCAACCAAAACCAAAATTGCCCACCTACATATTATGTCAAAAACATCCCATTATCCTTGGGGATATTCAAACCACTAATGCCACAAGGTATAGAAGTGCCTAGATTTGAGAAATATGTAGGGAAGGGAGATCCTTCTAACCATGTCAATTCCTATTCAACCTTATGTAGTGATTTCATCCTTGATTATAAGCTTTTGGCTAAAATTTTCATAATAATGCTTTGTTGTTCTTCTCATCACCTAGAATAGTTGACATTTCACATCTTTCGCCTTCCATACCCATCCATGATAAGACTTATTTGCTTCCATCCCTAATAAGTCGGTCTTATACCTGACTAGGGGAAAGTACTTAACTCATGTCTTCAATGGATCCTAAAATTGGTATTGAAGATCACTATGTCAAAAAAAATTTTAAAAAGACCTCAAAAAGCAAAAAAACATTGAAATATTCCCAAAAATCCAAAAACCTCGAAATAACCTTCAAAATATCAAAAACAACGTCAATTCATGTCAATTCAAAGATGGTTGAACTATGTTGCCTCTAGGACTTCATGTAGGAAAGGCCATCATCAATGAGCCGCTGAGGCACTAGGTCAGTCCTTAAGGTTTGTAGAATAGAGTAAATCATCATTCATAATGAAGTATCTTTTACTTGAGTCATAGTCAAACTATGATGTCTTTGTGCATGTTACATAGGCAAGGCCATCACTGATGAGCCCCTAAGGCACAAGGTAGTCCTTTAGGGTTTGTCACATTAGTAACTATTCATAACATAAACAATCAGATACCTTGATTAGACACAAATAGTCATCTCAGTCTTAGAAAAATCATGGAGCAATTAGACAAACTATCTAACTCATCTTCAAACCAAATTGGTCAATTTCCTAATTAGTCAAAAATCAAATCAACAATTACCATTCAATCAATAGTCTTATATAAGAAGTGGCATTATCGAATCTAGACTCAATGTCTTATATGACTTTCCTTGTTTCTTCAAACCAGACTTGACCTTATTGTTTATCTTATAGATGACATGTCCTTCCTGAAACCAAAAAAATATCATTCATCAACCTTATCATTTTCCTTATATATGTGGTTGCATGTTCAAAACTAGACTCGATGTCTTATAAAACATTCTCCATTTTGTGAAACCAGACATTATGAATCAATCAATCAATTAGTCAATCAACCATCCAATCAATCCTATCAATCCTATCAGCATACAACCACTGGAAAAACAAATCTAAATGGTTGTTGACATTGTTGGTTCAATTTTTCTTATCTTTTTCTTGATTTATATTTTGGTCATGTTACTAGCCACCTCGACTATGGCCCAAGAAATATTTAGAGAAGCGATGATGTCTAATGACCTACATTTTCTTTTATTGTTGTTTGTGGTTTGTCTTGAAAAAAAGATTGGGGAAACTTTTCTCCTAGTATGAGTTATGACATTCCTTATGTCTTAAGTGTCTTTTTTTTTCACAAAGGGATAACATTGCACACCTTGGTCTATGTCATACCATGGTGGTTATTGTCCATTTTCTATGTTCTAGCATCCAATGAGATAAAAATGCAAGCTTTGCATCTCTGAAGCAAAATATCAATCCCTCTTCAATCATCTAATTTCATGCTAACATTTTCCTCCTGCTAACATTTATTTTCATCAATCCTTGCATTCATGCCTATCCAATTTTCTTGACAAAATAACCTTTCAAATTTTTTAAAAACATCAAAATTTGTGACAAAATTTTTGAGGGGGCATGGGTCTATCCCATTTGTATTAGGACATGTCCTAGACTAAATTTCTTTGACACAACACAATAAACTACATTTTATCAAAGAGGGGAAAAATATAGACATTGAAAAATATGATAGGCCTAGAGTGTCATTTTCCTCTTCTTCCCCTGCATAATTGAATAATTTTAATTATTGTCTAAAGTCATATTCTTCTATTAATTAAATAATTTTAATTATTTAATTAATTCATTTCTCCATTTATTTTTCCTTTGATTAAATAAATTAGTATTTATTTAATTCAATAAATTAGTATTTATTTAATTATTCATAGTTTTTCTTCCATAATTAAATAAATTCTATGTATTTAATTATTTTCCACCTTTTCCTTGCTATTATATAATTATTTTAATTATTTAATATTTTGTCTTTTTCCTTCACTTTTAATTAAATTTATATTTTAATTAAAAGTCAAACTTTTCCCTTTCTTCTATAATTAAATAATTGTTTAAATTATTTAATTATTCGCTTTCCCTCAAGTTTAAATAATTTTATAATTATTTCATTTTCTCTACAACTTGTTTCAACCTCTTTATCTATGTCATTCTTATCCCTTCACACATCCATCCTTAACTAAACCCTATTTTTACCCTAACCCTATTCCATTGCTTCTCAAGCAATCTCGTCCATTAATCTTCACTGTCTCCATCTGACCTTTCATTAAAATTCATTTTGTGATAAGACTTCTATCACTTATATTCCACCCTAGCTAGCTGCTGCATAACCACAATTACTATCTTCAGATGATATGAAGAAAACTGAGAAGAGCAATGCAGGTAATTCGATCATGACATAGGTATTGTTGGTAATATTTTTTTGTTATTTTGTATTTCCATGTTCATTTGTGCTTCATTTTTGGATTAGGGTCCTAGGGTTTGAGTTTTATGTATTTGATGGTTGATACTATTGATTCATGCCCTTTTTCTTGATTCTACCCTATCCTACAGGATGAAATCCTTGTTGATATTTTTCGTCATTACAACTATACTATAAATTGGAATAGCTTATTAAATTCATACTGAAAAATATAAAATTACTCTTTTATTTTAGCTCAAAAAATCTATAAATTGGAATAGCTTCTTAAATTCATAATGAAAAATATAAAATTACTCTTTTATTTTAGCTCAAAAAAATCTCAACAAGGATTTCGTTCTGTAGAATACGGCTATGGGTATTTGAGAGATTTTTTTTTCCATTACCATCGTAGTATAAATTGGAAAAATATTAAAGTTCTTTATTTTAGCTCAAAAATCCTTTTCAAATAACGAGAAGTTGCTAACATATGTGGTAGGTAGAGATTCTTGTAATTTTCCTCAGAATTGGAATATTTTAAATCTATAATGGAAAATATAAAAGTACTCTTTATTTTGTCAAAATCTTCAAATACCCACAACTTTTGTATGTATGAAACTTGTTGAGAATTCTATCATAACTATACTATCAATTGGAATAGCTTATTAAATTCATACTGGCAAATATAAAAGTGCTCTTTTATTTTAGCTCAAAAAAAACTTTCAAATACAGGAAGGAGATTCTTCTAAGTCAGTTCATTGTTCAAAATTTTGTCAATATTATTCTAGCAATATGTCTACATGTTATATACTTGGACAAGAAGTATTCACCTAAGTTAATATTAAACATATTGTAACAAAAAATGACTAAACCTCACCTAAGTTGTAATAATGGAATTGAACCCCCATAAATAGTTGAACAATAACCAAAGAGAGAATAAATTGAATATATTTAAATTTGATCAATTTAATATATTTTATTTTTAACCTCATCAACATTTTAATGTCACGTTCTAGTCTAAATATAGATTTTTAAATCACACTGTGTAACTATTTTTAAATTTTTTTTAAAAGAATTTCAAAATAATTTAAAATTTTATTTCTCAATAATTGCATTTGAGATATCAAACATTAATTTAAAATGTATAGATAAATCGCTCCAAAAAAAAGACCAATAAAATTGTAAAACAAAGATGTTATGAACTCAATTTCACAAGCTCGATCTTTATTGCCTGAGTTTTTCTAGATTATAAATAAAAAATGCTATACTGATCTTGTGTGGGTGTTGTTGTTCCCCTTGCTTGCCTACGTCTGCTCTTCCTTTTGTTGATATTGATATGAATTTTGTTGATTGTGTTCTCAAGTGTTGCTGCCGCACTTGGTATGGACGGTCTTGCTGCTTTTGCTTACATTCGGGTTGCTTTTGCTGCTGATTTTCACATAGATGTTGCTTCTCTTGCTGATGTTCCTGTCGATTATGCTGCTGCTGCTCTTGCTTGTGTTCATTAGGATTTTGCTGCTCTTGGTTCTGCTTCTCTTTCTCATTTATGATACATATGTGCATATATAAAAATGTTTATAGACATACAAATATATAGTAATACAGAGGCAATATATGGATAATATAATGTGTAAATGACCAGAGAGGATACTATGATAGTGCATAAATAGGATATAAAGAAGAAACATTAAACCAAAATTCAAAATACTTATGATAATGTTAGAGATAAGATTTTAAGGCAGACTTGAAAACAGGTACAGAAAGGAGAAACATTAAACGAAAAACTCAAAATACGTACGATAATTTGGTCCTGTTTTCGAAGACGAGGGGGAATATTGTTGGGACGCTAAGTAAGCGCGGGATTTGGACCAGGACTACAATGACTCTGCCGGATCTTCAATCTTATGGATCTAACTCTCTGCCCCTCCAAGGCTGCCAGGGCACGATTTGCATCTCCCGCAGCAAAAAATGTTA